>OV815290.1:2997297-3177567 GCA_929108145.2 Limnephilus rhombicus
GTTATTTCCGTATATAATTACATTTCATGTGCGAATGGCAATCAAAAATTTCGGAGACTGGTATGGGAAACCATTTATTGGATAACCAACGCCCCTGCCATAGGTCGCCCCGAGTTGTTCGCTACGTTTGGTGACTTAGAAAGGATGCCAGGGTTCATGGGGTGAGGTTTGTCCAGTTCTTGGCGGCGAATGAGTCTGCCCACCTGCTGCATGCCAGGCCGGATCAAGAGGCTGGTTGAGGGAGGCCTTTGACCTTTCCAGACGGACTCTTTCGACTCATCGCATTTGGAGGGATGGATTCATACGTCTGTCACTCCTGGACACTCTAACCCCCAAATTCCTACCCACCCTTCATACCTTTTTCCTTCCAACAACTTCCTATCCTTCCCTTCATTAAAAAGTCCTTCCATACTGCATCCCCTAAGATGACATAGTCCCTGTGGGGAAATTATTTTCATCAGGGCGTCCTGTGTGGAGCTAAAGTAAAAAAAAAATATATATATTGACGTCTTTAAGGCAGTTGACTATGTTATATTATAATAAAACGAATTGTTACGTATTTCTCATTGCTCAGAAGACTAATGGATGGAAATAATAAGTCAGTGGATTTCTTCAATTCATACATGAATAAATTCTAAAGATTGTTACTCTGAAGTTCACTTATGTATAACAATACACATTTATCTTACTATCTTTTCCATCAATTAAGCCCCTAAATACAGGATGTTCTTTTGAAAATTGTTACAAATAGTTGGAGCCAATACGTCAATGGTTTCTTGTGTATTTTTCTAGGGAGTATTAGATTGCAGACAGTTTCCACCAAGGTAGAACCAGAACCCCTAAAACAAGATGGAAGGAGCATTCTATGTAATAAAATAGACATAGATTTGCTGGATGTTAAAAAGGAATGCTTGAAACAATCCGATAGTGTTGCCCAGACAGCAGGTAAAATCAATGTTTGTTTGTTATATTTCGTTTTACTGATTTTATATTTGCATATCAACTATCTTCTTATTAAGTTTTTTCCGCAATCTTTTTCAGACTTTGTAGGGGACCTGACGATGCCTTCTGAAGGAAAACCTTATTCATGCTCCTATTGTAACCACTCCTGCTTTAGCAAGTCAGCGTTAGCACTACACTTACGCACCCATACTGGAGAAAAACCTTATGCATGTGCCGTCTGCAACTATTCGTGTTCTCAAAAGGGAAGTTTGAAACGTCACAACCTTAGTCATACTGGAGAAAAACTTTATTCATGTTCCCATTGTAACTACTCCGGCTCAAGAAAGTCATCGTTAGCACTGCACCTGCTCATCCATACTGGAGAAAAACCTTTCTCGTGTTCCGTTTGTAACTATGCGTGTTCTCAAAAGGTATATTTGAAATGGCACATGTTTAGACATATTGGCAAAAAACCTTATTCATGTCCCCATTGTAACTTAACCTTCCAAGGTAAGTCAGCGTTAATACGGCACTTGCGCACCCATACTGGAGAAAAGCCTTATTCATGTTTCCTCTGTGACTATTCGTGTTCTCAAAAGGGAAGTTTGAAAAGTCACATGCTGAGACATACTAGGGAAAAATCTTATTTGTGTTCCCATTGTAAATACTCATGCTCAACCAAGTCATGGTTAGCACAGCACTTGCGCACC
This sequence comes from Limnephilus rhombicus, assembly GCA_929108145.2. NCBI lineage: Eukaryota > Metazoa > Arthropoda > Insecta > Trichoptera > Limnephilidae > Limnephilus > Limnephilus rhombicus. The sequence goes on from OV815290.1 coordinate 2,998,950, forward strand.
CACACTGGAAAAAAACCTTATTCATGTTCCCTCTGTGACTATTCGTGTTCAGCAAAGGGATACTTGAAAATTCACATGCTTAGACATACTGGGGAAAAACCTTATTCATGTTCCCATTGTAAATACTCATGCTCAACCAAGTCATCATTACCACGGCATTTGCGCACCCATACTGGAGAAAAACCTTATTCATGTTCCGTCTGTAACTATTCGTGTTCTCAAAAGGGAAGTTTGAACCGTCACGCCCTCAGTCATACTGGGGAAAAACTTATTAATGAACTCACTCCAGCTCAACCAATTCACCGTTAGCATGGCATTCGCGCACTGGTGAAAAACCTCGTTCATATTCCGTGACTATTCGTGTCCTGTAAAGGGAAATTTAAAATATCACATGCTTAGACTTACTACTACTACTTACTATCTACTCGTACTTAGGTGTTAAAGCCATGGTTAATGTTGCAATTTGGCAATTTGGTTCACTTACTTTTAAATTTTTGTTGGTTATATTTTTATATTATGTACTATTTTTATTTATCGTAACATATTGACACTTATATATCTCCCAGTACTAAATTTTTGTTGCTTATATTTTTATTTCATTTATATATTACTAGCAGACCCGGCCACACGTTGCTGTGGTTAACGAAACACAACACAACACAGCCATTACCCAATGTTTATAAAATCCACACCACCCGCTTGCCAGCTGCCCGCTACCCGCTGCCTGAATTGAATATTTGAATTTATAGGCTTTTCTCTACTATAATAAGCATGTATTATACATATAAACTAATTAACTCTCCACTAATTATACCATGCTTGCAATGTAACACTGGATGTTTGAAAAGGGAAAATCAAATACCTGCTTACTCTAGGACATCTATTTTCCAATTTCTTCCATAGAACGAATTTCAAAAGTGACTATAGCACGGCCCGCCAGCCGTTTTAAATCGCACAAAAATATGTTTTCTTTGAATTTCTCCGCTTTTCTCTAATATAATTTACATGTATTATACATATAAACATTCCTCTTCAATCACTCTATCTATGTGCAAACCGTATGAAAATCCGTTGCGTAGTTTAAAAGATTAACGCGCACATCCATTTTGAGCGACTTCATTTTATACTATGTAATGATGATTATTATATACTTATACTTTTTATTTCCATCGTAACTTTATCTAAAGTATTTTTTTATCATGTTAAAGATCGAGGTACTGCCTTTATTATTTATGTAAAAGCCCTCTGGGCGTAAAATAAAGAAATAGATAAACAACCAAATAAATTAATGTTCTCCAAAACGAACTTGAAAAAAAATCATTTGTCATATATTTGGTTTATAATTGTATAATTTCTACTGTATAAGAAATTCTAAAAATTATGGTACTTTATTAAAATTAAATAGTCATAAATACATTGCTAATTCATATGTCAAATATTGGTTTATTAATGTGTAAATTCTAATTATGCAATTGTAAATGTTCTCTAAAATGGTCTGGAAAGAATCTCCTACTTGTGATCTCACTAAAGAAACCACTTATTCACTCTGAATGCAATTATTAATGTTCTCCAAAATGACCTCGAAAAAAATCACACCTTTGCAATTCTTTCAAAGACATAAAAAAAACCATCCCTTCGTTCAGAATACAATTTTTAGTGTTCTCAAAAGTTGTCTTGACAGAAGCAAATTCCTGTGATATCTTGAATGAACCCATTTCCTTGTTAAGAATATTATGAACTAAATATACAATTTGACTGTCCTGAAACGGGTATCCTTCCCAGTTGGCCAAATTATCAATTTGTAATGCATTGTAATATATATGCATGTATAAATAAATAAATAAACTTATTATTGTTCCCATTGTGAGTAAACCTGCTCAAGCACGTCAGCACGGTACTTGTGCACACATACTCGAACAAAACCTTATTCATGTTTCATGTGTGATTTTTCCTGTTCTGCAAAGGTAAGTTTGTAAAATCATTTGTTTAGATATACTGGGGAAAAACCTTATTCATGTTCTGTCTGTGATTATTCGTATTTTCAAAAGGGACAGTTGAAAAGTCACATATACGTGGTTTCTTACTTTAACTCATATTCCGACTGTAACTATTCATGTTCACAAATAAACCATTTAAAAACTTACGTGCTTACCCATCCTAGCAAAAAACCTTATTATGTGCCTCCTGCAAGTATTCGAGTATTCAAAAAGAAGCTTTAAATCGTCACATGCTTTACCATACTAGAGAACTATACTACTTTACCATACTTAATTATCTTCCTAAAGCAACTTTTCGGTTCGAGGAAAAACCTTACCCTTGTTCCTAATGTAATTCTTTGAATAAGGGATATTAAACACATCACATTCTTCCCCACATTAATAAAAATTATGAAAAACTTATTGTGTTGGCTTGTCTCGTCTTTATATGTAAAAATTAATATTTCTTTGTACGAGTTTCTCTTCTATTCATTCAATTGCGTTGAAATTTAGGTGATTTGTCGTGCTCACGCCCGCAAAGGTTTCTTTTTATAATAGTGGGCTCTGGCGTTATGAAATATGTACAAAAAAATTTCAATAGGTAGTGTGCGAGGTTTTTAAAAATGTATGTATTTCATATCGTTAAGCAGTAGGGAGGAAAGGGGAGGGGAATCCCGGAGGGGCTAACGAAATAAAGGGGGGTTTTTAGAAAGACACACAGAGCCTCGGGGTGGAGGATGAGGGAAGGACAGATAGTGGGATTGCAAAGCGACATTGTTGTAGTAGGGGACAGCAGGAGGTAAATTTGAAAAATTCTGCTTCTCGGACAGCTGTAGGTAAACTGATTAGACTACCTTTTACGATTTATTCGTGTACAGACCAAATGGAAAAAATTTTGTTCCCACTTAGGACATTTATTACCTTTTTATTTATATTTCATACTTTTTGTATTCTTTATCTTTTTTTTATATTTTTAATAATTACTTGTTGCATTTTAATTTTTACTTATATTTTGACTTAACATTTTTTCTGTTATGGTTATTTATGTTATTGTACTATTCATATGTAATGGCAAGTGATGTGCCATGTACATGAAAATAATTAAACACTTACATGTATGAACCAGTTTCTTCTGGAATGCTACAGGGATCAATTCTACGTCCGCTGTTATTTTACTTAAACCGTTACTAAATGTTTCGTTCACTGTTTTTATCTCTTGTACACCGATGACATCAAAATATTCGCCATGATCATGATTTAATATGATTGTCTTCTCGTCCGAAGAGACTTTGTTTTGAAGCGTTTTGCAATGAGAAAAAAAATTGCTGAGTTTAAACAGATGTAACCAAATAAGCTTTTCTAAAAATCACAACCCAATTATTATATTTATAACTATTTCGCAGGTTGCAACATAATGGTTCCTTGGCACCATTTTTTTATTCAGAGCATGAGAAACTCCCTCAGGATGGTGGGAAGGGAGAATGCAGTATTTCCTCCGGTAAGGATAGTTAGGCTAGGGGAATAAAAGAGTTTATCCAGTAACAATTACAACTATATTTAAACCTTCAATACAACGGTGCCCTTCAGGGGACCGGGATTCATTTCCCAAAGAAAACATAACCTGTTCTGAAATTTAAGAGGCAATTAACTAAAATAAAGTAATAGCGTACCTGCGGACCATGGTTCTAAACAAATTACTTCTAAATTCACGCGAACACTTTATTCGGTTTCACACAGCGTGCTGAGGAAGCACGATCTCTCGTCGCTTCGGGATAATTCAAAAAGAATGCGATCCACACACTCAGCTATATACGAATCACGGTTAGAATTAGTGTCATAATTCTGGTATTGACCCGTAACTGTGACATTAACACATAATGAACACAAACTTATAAAATTAGGCGACGATTCGAATTCACGTCGGGCTCCCGAACGGCGAGAATCCAAAAAAGGTGACGCCGGAAATTTAACAATACCGTTGCCAATCGAAAAAATCCAAAATACGGCGATTCAACAATTAAAGTAAGCGGCCAGGTGAAGGTTTATTAACCTTTCCCATACCATGCTAAAAACACCCTCGACAAACCGTCTTGTAACACAGCGTTACTCTATGGGATTTGGAAATTATTTCGGTTTTTTTGTAAAAATATTGTTGTAAATATTTTTTATTTGGCTTATATTAATTTATTGTAAGAAAAAAATATTGATTTTGTGCCCTAAAACTGAAATAATAAAAAATAATCATTCATAATAAATAATCAAATATTATTTGAAACGCCCAACAAGGCGGGCCGGCTGTGACAGCGACCGCCTAGGGTCACGTTAGCCTCCAGAATAGAACCATTGTTTCAGAAAGCCACATGTGGAATGCGCTAGGTACTAGTAAGGGCTGACACCGAAATACTATAATTTTTTAAATACATTTACAAAAAATACTTTATCGTAAAGAGCTTTTTATGTTTGCTGATCTAAGTTAATACCAGATTGAATGGTTTTAACACTAGTTGCGTAGAGAAATAGATTACAAGAAAAATACAATACCTACTTAAAGAACACTCGAATTTAATTTTTTTTTACAGTTTTACGCAAAAGCAAACCACGAAAAAAAATTATAATTATTTTGAAGTGAAAAACTTCTTAAGCACCGTTGTGATTTGAAACTGGATGAAACGAAAAAGCGACACTAAAAAAAAACAGTAAGCAAACCACGAAAAAAATTATGTTATAATTACTTTGAAGTGAAAACTTCTTTACCACCATTGTGATTTGAAACTGGATGAAACGAAAAAGCGAAACTAAAAGAAACAATAAGCAAACAACGAAAAAAATAATTTTATAATTATTTTGAAGTGATAAACTTCTTTAGCACCGTTGTGATTTGAAACTGGATGAAACGAAAAAGCGACACAAAAAAAACAATAAGCAAACCAAGAAAAAAATAATGTTATAATTACTGTGAAGTGAACACTTCTTTAGCACCGTTGTGATTTGAAACTGGATGAAACGAAAAAGCGACACTAAAAAGAAACAATAAGCAAACCACGAAAAAAATAATTTTATAATTACTTTGAAGTGAAAACTTTTTTAGCACGGTTGGGATTTGAAACTGGATGAAACGAAAAAGCGACACTACAAAGAGACAAACACATGCATCTATAGCATTTATAGAGAATGGGTTAGAATATTCGGTCTCCTCTTTATGCGGTGCTTCGTAGCCTTCCGACTCTTTTTTCTGAAGTTTTCGCTTCTACCGGTGTGAACTGCATACTAGTATTTTTTATAATACTCGTATGTTTTAACATTTTTCAGAAAATTTGAAGATAACCCTTAGGATAAAATTTATCTTTATGAGTGGAAATAGTTAACATAGCAAATTAAAAACATTTATTTTACAGGAACATAACGACAAAAACCAATTACGTAAATTCTTATTTAAACATTAATCCGACGTGTTTAACATAACAAAATATAAGTAAAAATGTAGATGTAAGAGATTTTTACAAAAAAGCAAAACAAAGACTTTGTTATTATATTTACCTACCTATTATGTAATGCATTCGTCTAAAGTAAATCTACATTAAATCGTAAAATGGCGACCACGCGCCATCTAGTACTATACGAAACTATAAGAACTTTAGCTGTGGAGTGCACTGTAGTGCAGACATACAGTATTTTTTTACATTAGCTTCACACATGAGGCCCTGAGGAAAATAATTCGCTTCAGGGCCTATGTCATCTTTGGGGAGAGGTCTTCCTGCTGGAGATGTCAAATGGTCTCCCTCAACCAGTCTCTCCCTACCCGACCAGCCACGCAGAGCCAGTTGGTAGGCAGACGTACCCGCCGCCAAGATCCAGAACCAAACCTACCCCATGAACCTGGGCACCCCTGCTAAGTCATCAAACGTAACAAACTACTTGAGTTCACTTATGGCAGAAGTGTTGGTTGTTCAATAAACGGTTTCCGGGGCGGCGGCATGCCGTTATTATGAAAAATATGCATTTTAAAAGATGATCGAAATAGCAAGTTAAACAAAGACAGTAAGCGTTCTAGAATAGTAAAAAAAAATTATTCTATAAAAAAATATTCTAAAAATCCTAACATTCATTGCAAAGGGTACCTTTAATTCATTGAAACCTTACCATTTATATTTATTGCTACTTCCTTCCATGTAATAATCATTTGTAATGGCGTCACTTTGCTACTGTTTCAATGGAAAGAAAGTCCCTTTTTAAAATAATTATTTTATGGGGGGTAGTTTTGGTAATAAAATAGGTAGGTAAGATTCTAAATATTGCACCCGACCCTCACGAGAGTTTTATGGTGGTGCAGTAATGTTTACAATCGTATTTTGGATGAAGTATTGTCTTCGATTCCGAAACTACATCATGCAGCAGAGAGGATATACCACCAAAACCCTCTATCTCGACAAATACTCCTTGCTTCATTCGCATTCTTAAATCGTCTTATACTCGTCCAGATAAATCTGAATAAATAGATGCTTGGTTGCGTTACGGTGCACTCTATCGGAGGACTACCGCTAGGTAAGAGGTACATTCAAACGTGCTCTTTTTAAAATGATTTATCTGTATATTTCTATTATTCTGTCTCTTGGCGTGGTGGTCCGACTGAAAGTATTCGATTCACTTGACCATGCCATGACTTACTTGGCTATTATTCACTTCGCGTCATATCTTCCTTTTTGAATGCCCTAACTAAATAAGCGTACCTTTTAATCCCATCCATCAAGTACACTTGACGTGACTTTATCAATAAACGGCGCTATAAAAACGTGGAAATTATTATAATTTTTATCGGCCTTGTATCCCTTCCAAATCTCCATAAATTAACATGGCTCAACCTATAATGTAACTATATGGTTTTACAGCACATATGTATCAGGAATCTCATTTAAAGAGCATTTCAATAATTATTCTAGCTTTGCCAGGTCAATGCCTTACTTTTCAAATTGGGAGGCGGGTATGGGTGCCGCCGCCCCGGAAACCATTTATTGGATAACCAACACTTCTGCCAAAGGTCATTCCAAGTAGTTAGCTACGTTTCGTGACTTAGTAGGGGTGCCCGGGTTCTTGGGTAGAGATTTATCCAGGTTTTGGCGGTGAATGCATCTGCTTACCAACTGCATGGCAAGCCGGATCGGGAGAGAATGGTTGAGGGAGTCCCTTTGGCTTCTCCATCTGTTCTCTCTCGGAACATCGCCTTACACCGTAGTGGAACAGATGGATTCGTACGTCCGTCACTCCTGGACACAATGACACCCAGATTCCTACCCACCCCTTATATCCTTTTCCTTCTCAGAACTTCCTAACCTTCCTTTCCTAAAAAGACCCTTCACACATCATCCCCAAGGATGACATAGGCCCTGAGGGGAATTATTTTCCTCAGGGCCTCCTATGTGGAGATATTGTAAAAAAAGCACTGCATTGTCATTGTCTTAATCAAATCTTCCACAAAGAGATTATTTGATAAAAATAAAATGAAATTAAATAAACATTTATTACTTCTGAACTAATGTGGCATGACCCTGCAAATAGCCCAAAACCCATAAAACTCAACAAAAAATATCCCCCGTCATCTGATTGTCCACAATCGTAACATTTTGTCGTTAATTTTAAGGAAATACGCAGAAAGGGATTAAAAAATGACTCTGGTTTGAGGATCAGGTGGTCGGTTGGCCGAACATTCCGATGTGGTTCCTTATTTTTTTTTGTGGCTCTTTTTTTAATGAAAACGGAATGTCAAGCAACCCAAGTTTTTTTGCAGCAAGATAATTAATATTGTCATCTCTGTTTTCAGACATTTCAAATTAATGCACTAGAAAGCGACGACAAACGTATTATGATGTCAACTTTGAGAAGTAAAATAATCTCTACAGATAGGCAAAAGGTTTTAACGTTTTATTTTACATCTCTTTTTGTCATACATAACTAAAAGGAGATCGTAATATTGGACGTAGGTTAATGAGGTTGGAATGAATTAATGTTTTGTCTTCTCTGTTACTCCCATAGAAATTTAAAATTTGTTGTCTCATCTGACATAGAAATGTGTCGACTTTTAGGAAAACATTTTTTATTATTTTATACAGAATCGTCACAATTTTTTAAATTTTTTTACGGATGCAAAAATAATTTTTTTAGGAATACCTAAATTGTTGATTTAATGATTGAAGCATTTGATGAGTTATTGATGTTTTAAAGAGCGTTGTAAACTATAATCGCATCGTGGATCCGGGAGTGTTAAGTCAGGAAAATAATTATTATTAAGTAATAATTATTATTGTGACAAGGTTTGAATGACTGGCAGATTTTGCCAAAAATAATTCTAATAAATAAAAAGCCCAGCCGGGCGTGAAATTCAAAATAAGTAAATAAATATTAGTGACATCTAGCCTTTCGACCTATATACAAATGTAACAAACTGTGTTAAGCTCGACATTCCAACCAAACTATATAGGTATTTATGTTGAAGACAAGCAAGCATTTTGGTTTGAATTTGTTTTACAGTGTTTTTCTTTAAAAATATTACATGAACGTGTGATTTTTATTGCACTATGTGTAAAATCGACCACCATAACACGAGCATCAGCCTAGCTTGGTGGTCGAAAAATCCACGAATTAATGTTATCATATAATTTTATGCAATGAATAAAGAAAATTAAAATTAAAAAAAGTTGTAATCAATCAATCCAACCAAGTCGGGCCTAAAAGAGGTTTGGAAGTAACTGACGTATGTTACTTCAGTAGAGTGAGTATTTAGCATCTTGCTTATTTCAAAAACTACAACAATACTCTTTTGACAGTGTAAACATATTTCGATCTACCTACTTCCGTCAAAATTAAACATTTAAATTATTTACTGTGAATTATTGCACACAAATATCATAAAATATTAACAAGCAGCACTATTTACTAATATACTTAATACTTAGTGCTTTTTATTATAAGTGTTTGTATACTGTGTCAACAAAAGCCAAAACAAATCAACATAGGTAACCAAACATCGTCAAGCAGTGAATCGTTCCAAATATTTGAACGTTTCACAATGGATGTGCTAAATTTCATCTCCAAAGCAGAAATAGCTGTCAATGCTTTAAATGAGGTACTTTTTGATCCAGCCAACAAATTTGGGGAGGAATGCAGATCCCGCCAATGTCTGGAAATTCAATAAAAAGGCACTTTCTAGATGAGAAAAGTGTGGAAAAGCTGAATAAAACAAAAATTAAGGCGCGCTCGGCAAAATTGAGGGAGATACAACCGTTCAAAGTATTTAAAATTTCACTTCGCGAACTGATATTGACAGTCCGCCCGCCATTTTGTTATAACCTAATAGGTACGCGGTACGCTAAACATGGTTTGTGATACAAAAAAGTGCCCCTTTATAACGCCTACTCGCGTCAAGGCAAGAAAAACATCCCAGTTTTCAAGTGGTTTAGCGGCTACGCCAGGTTTGAGTAACATGGTTTGTGATTCTGGCGTACTATTAATTCTATATTAGGTCTGGGATCCAACAAAAGCAGTGAAAAAATGGCTAACGAACTGTCAATATCAGTTCGCGAAGTGAAATCTTAAATAGGTAAGTACTTTGAACGGTTGTATCTCCCTCAATTTTGCCGAGCGCGCCTTAATTTATTTTTTATTCATCTTCTCCGCACTTTACTCATCTAAAAAGTGCCTTTTTATTAAATTCCCAGACATTGGCGGGATCTGCATTTCACCCCAAATTTCATAAGGATCAAATTTCCAAAATTTCTCCAATTGCATGTTAAATTTTAAACGCCATAAGAATAGGGTTACCATCTCTTAAATTTGGCAACCAGGACAAGACGCGTGAAAACCCCGGATTTTAGGGACCAGAACCCGGACATGTCAACAGGTTTTTTTAAACATAGTCACTGTAATAAAAAACAGTTGAAAATGTCATAAATCACCTTTTTATTTATTTTCAAATTAAATTAAGTCATCTTTTATCATCATTATAAATGTATCTCACTAAATGTATTACAGTTTGTGACAAATTGTTTTAATAATCTGTTAGAATTTTTTTATTCTTAAAATAAAACACAAATTATTAATATACTCTGTTATGAAAACAAAACCTTATTAAAATATTAAGCCTAACAAAATTCAATAAAATTTTTAAACAAAAAACTTAAAAGTACTGAGACCATTTTAGTATTCAGTCTTACAATTTTTGAGGTAACTCTTTAACTCAATAATAACTATACCTTTAAATTTTTATCAGCAGCCATTTGAACAACAAAATATCTCTTAACATAATATGAACTAAATTTAGTCTTCTTAAATCTTAAGCAACAAAACTGAACCTTTTAAAAGTTTAGACTTATTGTAATATAAGTTACATTATTATTTTTTTAAGCATGAAATAATCAAAAACTAAACTCATTTATATAATTTTAAAGTTTTAATCAACCCTATTGTAAATTTCTTTTACGTAATAAAAACAATCATAACTTTAATTACAAAAATTAAAGGAAATTATTGCACCCATAAGCATATTATTTGATTATTTAGCTATTAAAGCTTTTTCCTCAGCCTCTCGCCTTTTTTACTTTTCAGTTTTTTTTGTATTTATCACTCTTTCCGATAGCTTGTGATAGAATATCTTCCCCTTTTAAAAGGAATTTTGTAAAAATCAATGCAGCCGTATTCTTGAAAATTGAATTTAATTTTAATTAAAGATAAATGAAACAATGTTACTTTGTTTGAACCGTTCCTTCCTCAGGGCAAACGTATACGTTTGACTTTAAATTTCAAGACTTTAATTTTTTTTTTAAAACCGGACATCAAATGAAACCCCGCCCGGACGCTCCCCGGACGCCCTCTAAACTAGGACAAATCCGGGGAAACCCGGACGGATGGCAACCCTACATAAGAAGCATGACTTCAGCTGTAGCATCCAAAACTGCTAGCTTAGAAGGTGAACTGCGTGCATACAAAGTATTTGCGAGGCGATTTCGGAAATGAATGAGCAACAAGTGCGCTTCAAAAATATAATTATTTGCAATATGCCTGAAAGTATTCAGACGACAGAAGCCGGCAGGATTTTGGATGACCAGGCAGCTGTCACCAGTATAATCTGGGAAATCGACAAATCAGCAAATGCCTGAAAGTATTCAGACGACAGAAGCCGGCAGGATTTTGGATGACCAGGCAGCTGTCACCAGTATAATCAGGGAAATCGACAAATCAGCAAATGAAAATATTTCAAAATTTTATAGAATTGGAAAATTATCAAATAGCAAGCCTAGTCCAATAAAAATCGAACTGGAAAACTCAATACAAAGAAGACGACACTAATATAGCTAATTATCGACCATTTGTATACAGTCAGTACTACCTAAGCTTTTTGAATCACTGGTCCTTGATGAAATCTGTCCCAAATTAATAAAATTAATTGACCCAAAACTGCACGGTTTTATCAAAGGTAGATCTACCGCAACTAACTTAACAATATTTCAAAACTTCATAAGTATTACAATCTTAGGCAGAAAATAAACAAGTTTTAACCGACGTGTTACGTACCCTCGTTTGTTTTTTCAGCAAAATTCATCGCTGGTGGCATCCTCTACATTTAGTGGTCATTTCTTTGAAAAAAAATTTTTTTTTTTCATTTACTAGATTCTTATATTTCTTGAAGAGATTAATCATTTAAATTTACTGAATTTAAAGTTAATGTTCTTTATAAATAGAACGGCGTCATTTGCGCCTTGCAATTTTTACCTCATGTGGGTATTTAAAAATGTTACCTGGCTTTTATAGTCTTAAAGGTCTCGTGTTTCATCGGTAGGGAAAAATTGTTATCTAAAAACCTTACTAAAATTGCATGTTTCGTCCAGACTCAACATCAATCTTCATCATCAGAGTAGCAGCGGTCGACGGCCATATATACATACGTGTCTGTTTGTGTTATGTTGGGAGTGGGAAGGAGGCGTTCATGTCCTTTTAATTTGGAGCTCTTCCGCATTTGCCTTTGGAATGAGGAAACCATGAAAAACCTCATCCGGGAAGAGTCGGCCGACAGTCAACATGAAACTGGTCGGCCTTCAGTGATTTCAGTATATGAAATCCTGCATTTTGTGGTGTGCGGTGTATGTGTCTGTTTTTATGTGAAATATATACTTTATGGGAATTTTTAGAATAAACATACATATTATACAATATTATCTAGATATATAAATAGATATGTAAACATAAGTTTCAGGGGGGCGTCTGGTAGTTAGGAATACCTACTGCTCGCTCATTCGTCCGCGTCTGAATCTGGTTCATACCAGATGTGGTTCAGGTCCATCAGAATATGTTTAGGTAGTCTGTGTGTGTATCTGAAAGTAAAGTCACTAGGCGCATTGTATTGACCGATTTCCTTTATAAGTCTATTTTTACTGTGTCTCAGAGATTTGTAAAATCGGTCTGTCAGTCGGTGTGTGTATTCGAATAATGTTGGAATGTCTTCTCTTGCATGTAGTCTTTTCAAATTCGTTCTGATTCTAGTGTTGTATGCGATTTTAATGCAGAGAGCGTAGCGTCTGTAGTTTCGAGTGGTCGTCTTTGTAGCGTCTGTAGTTTCGAGTGGTCGGAGTGAGAAATACTACTCCACACGGGGATAGTATATGTCAGTACCGATCGAATGAGCGAGTAGTAGATCAGGAGCTTGGTTCTGGGAAGTAGCGGACTTCTTCTGTAGAAGATGGGCTTCATCGCGCCGACTGCCTTTCTGGCTCTTGCGTGCATCTTGGCTATGTGAGATTTCCAGTTGAGACGTGAGTCCATTGTCAGGCCCAGGTATACGACTTCATCTTTCCATTCTAGGACGTGCCCTCCCATTTCGATGTTGACATCTGGTGATCTTCTTTTTCTTTTTTTTTGTATTTCTTGGGCATTAACTATGTAAGAATTTCTAGACATTTTGTTTTTTGAAGAGTTTTATTAAATGTACATTTGTTACTTAAATTAAATTTTTTTCGCGACCGGTTTCGATACAACCGTATCATTCACGAGCAGAATTAAAACTAACTAAAAAATAAATGCAAGTACCAAAGATTAATTAGGTGGAAGTAGTGGGAGGGATGATTTTGGGGGGAGGGGGAAAGCGGTGGGAGGAGTCAATATTATACGGAAACATGGTTAGTAAAGGAGATTTGCAAGGCGCTATTATTTTATTGACTAAATTAATTTTAGAGTTAATTTTTTTGTTTATTTCGAGCGTTTCTAAAGCGCAAAGATTAAAGTATGAATTTATATTGCAATGTTTAAATTTTGTTTTTTCTTTTTTGAAGCTATGGCCTGTCACTATTAAATGATTCGCAAATTCGGAATATTTATTATTTCTTAAACAAAGTTCATGTTCCCTGATTCTTGTTTTGAAATTTCTAGTTGTCATACCTACATACTGTGCGTCACAATCGTTACATTCTAAAGTGTATATCCCGTTTTTTTCAATTTTATTAGAAACATCCTTATTATTTATCAAATTTGATAAATAATAAGGAAAAACAGCCTATTGGAACGCCAATGGCTCTGTCATCACCCACAAAGATGAAATAATTGAATTTCTTAAAGAATACAACATTGACGTATTCTTCATTAATGAAACATGGCTCAAACCATCTAAGAAATTTTATTTACCCAACTACATCACATACCGTGACGACAGATTAACAAAAAAAATATTGACCACCGTCTAGCACATTCATTCTCTAGTATTAACATCGAATCCACCTCGGTAGTAGTAAATATATCTTCCGGACCACTTAAACTCATCTCCGTTTATGCACCACCGAAACGCCCACTGATCCCGTCTGAACTGGACAGTTTATTAGAAGAAAATGTTCCCACCATTATAGCCGGGGACTTGAACGCTAAACACGGATCGTGGCATAGCCTACAATCAAACCTAAAAGGTAACGTGCTGGCAAAATACGCGAGCACGAAATCAATTATAGTAGACGCTCCGGACTGTACTCCGGACGTGATAGACATAGTGATCTTAAAAGAAACTAATCATTTACACTCTCTAAAAGTAGATAACAAACTATCCTTCGACCACGATCCAGTTCTTCTAACTTTAACAGGAGGCTCTAATCCCTTGGTCCCCCTCGTGCCTATAAAGAAAAAAATAAATTGGAAAAAATTCAGCGATATATTAGAAAATAAAATCACAATACCGACATCAATACCTGACGAATTAGCTCTAAATACTGCCACCTCCGACCTAATTAAATGCCTAAAAAATTGTATTAACGAAGCGTCAACAGCGATTACTATAAAAGACAACTCAGCTAAATACGGTATTCCCGAAGAGATCAAAGATCTTATTAGGGAAAAAAAACAAGTGCGTAAGGAGTGGCAAAGTTCATATAATCCCATTGTTAGACAACATTTAAATAGACTAAATAGAGAAGTACGCGAAGCACTATATGATTACCGAAATGAGCGTTGGAACGTATTCATATCCTCCCTCGAAGATGACAGAGACGCCTACTGGAAACTCTCCAAAGCACTTAGACGTCCAGCAACAAAAATAGCTCCGCTTCAAGGCCTAAACGGTAAAGTTTTTTCTGCAGCAGACAAGGCAGAAGCCTTCGCAGATAGCCTTGAAGCACAATTCACTCCTAACACGGAACACGATGACCCAGCCTTCGTAGCTAAGGTGGATTCTAAAGTAGAAGCAATATTAAGTCTCGACCCCCAGGACCCGCCCATTAATGCCACATCTCCAGATGAAATAATAAAAATAATCAAGGGTCTAAAAAAGAAGAAAGCGGCCGGTCCTGACGGTATTTCTAACAAAATTATCAAATGCCTACCGAAAAAGGGCATCTGCGCCCTGACTGCCATCTGCAACGCAGCACTTAGACTGCGCTGCTTTCCAAAGGACTTCAAAGAAGCTGATGTAATATTAATTCCTAAACCAGGCAAGGATCCATTATTAATGGAGAACCATAGGCCGATAAGTCTCCTTCCTTGCTTGGGTAAAGTCCTGGAAAAAGTTATCCTTGTAAGATTAAATGAAATCACAAATAAATGTAAATTCTTGCCAGACTTTCAACATGGGTTTCGAGCCGGTCATTCAACCACTCATCAACTCCTCCGTGTCGTGGAACACATCACGGAGGGCTTCAATACAAGGAAAAAACAGTAATACTCTCTCTAGACGTTAGTAAAGCGTTCGACAAAGTCTGGCATAACGGCCTAATATACAAAATGTACTGTCTAGGGTACCCACTTAGAATCATCCAACTTATAATAGTTTCCTTAGAAATCGCTCATTTAAAGTAAAAATAAATAATATTTTCTCCACTACTCGCCCCCTGTCAGCTGGGGTCCCGCAAGGCAGTCAACTCTCGCCGTCATTATATAACATTTATTCGAGTGACATCCCTAAGCCTATAGATCACAATATAATAATAACACAATTCGCTGATGACACAAACATCATATCTAGTTCAACTGTCGAGGCCACTGCTACACGCCGCGTACAGAAACAAGCCACTCTTACAGAAAAGTGGTGTAAACAGTGGAGAATTTCAATCAATCCGGCCAAAAGTGTTGCGACCGTGTTCCACAAAACACGGCCCAAACGGCCCCCTTTCATTAAACTGTTTGGGAAAAACGTTCCATGGGAATCGTCATAAAAATACCTCGGTGTCACTCTAGATTATAAATTAACTTGGAAAAACATATAGAAGAAAAACGAAAAGCTGCAAATCGTTATCTTCAATCCCATGATGTGTAGAAATAGCCGTCTATCTACAGACAATAAATTACTGCTTTATAAGACAACCATCAGATCACGTTTTTCCTACGGTTGCCCAATCTGGGGTTATGCAGCAAAAACCCATATTAATAAACTTCAAGTCTTCCAAAATAAATGCATTAGACTCGCTTTAAATGCACCTAACTGGAGTAGAATATCTTCTCTCCACAATGAATCCAACGTCCCGTTGGTTAAAGACCTTATCCTTGCACAGGCTACTAGGTTTTTCGCTGGCCTAGATAGTCACCCTAATCCTACTAAAAACTCTCTCGCTAAATACAGCGAGAATGACCACTTTAAGTATAAAAAACCCAAATCTGTCTTACGTAGAGAGTAATTAATTACGTATAGAATATTCCTGCATAAAGCCGCAGTAAAAATAAAAATATATCTCGAAAACTCAATTACATTAAAAACCACGTAAAGCATCAATTGATCCATTAAAAACCACGTAAAGCGTGTATTGATAAAATTATTGAAAGGGCTATCTTTAATCAAATACAAAATTTTATAGAAAAAAATAGAATCATAAATCCCATACAGTACGGATTTCAAAAAGAAAAAAGTACTACACAATTACTTTCTAAATTCACTGACCATATAAACTGTCATTTGAATGAAAAATATTATGTAGGCATAATTTTTATAGATTTTAAAAAGGCCTTTGACACATTGGACCATGAAACATTACTAAGGGCAATGGAGGAATGTGGTATTAGAGGTCCTATAAATAAATTTTTTAAAAACTATCTGTTTAATAGAAAAATTAAAGTTAAAATTGACGGAATTTTAAGTGATGAAATGTTGGCAAACACTGGGATAGCTACGGGATCGATATCGGGACCTACTTGTTATATTATGCAAGTAAACAATTTACCAAACGTAATAAAACGTTGTAAATGCTACATGTTTGCAGACGATACTTGCATTATATGTGCTGACAAAAATCCACAAAAAATTCAGGAAATTTTACAAACTGACCTAAATAATATTATTAAATGGTCCCACGACAATGGCATTATTATCAACGCAAAAAAAACAAATATATGCTTATACATTCACCACATGCAAATTGTCAGGATAAGGAATTGCACATTAAAAGTCATTCATATGATTGCTTGCACACAAAAAACCAATCCCTGCAGTGTAATTGCCCAAATATAGAAAAAGTGTACCAGTATACATACCTTGGTCTTACAGTAGATGTCAATTTTAACTGGTCAATTCATATTGAAAATGTATGTAATAGAGATTAAGATCCATATTAGGGAAATTTTATCACCTAAAAAACTTTGTTAATAAAAATATATTATACTGTATATATAACGCATTAGCAGAATCAATTATAGGATACGGAATAAATAGTTACGGATTAACGTACAAAACGTACTTAAATAAAATAGAACAACTACAAATCCGTTTCCTAAAATTGATATCAGGCAAAAAAAAAGTTCAATTATGTGATGGCGATTATAAAAAAATGTTCTCCTTGTGTAATGTGCTCTCTATACATAGTAGGGTAGATTACCAATAATTAACTCTAGATGAATTCTGGAATACAGAATTCAAAAAACCTGTAAACCATAACTACCCCACTAGGCATAGAGAAGCAGAAATGTTTATTATTAATAAATCTCAAAATGTATACGGTGATAGAACAAAAAGGCATAAAATTCCGGAAATATTTAATGCATTACCTGAAAATATTAAAAACGAGACATCATATTCAAAAATCAAAACTAAAGTTAGATCATTCTACATCAATAGAACATGAAAACTAAAATATTGTATAAAAATACCTAAATCTATGAAAAACAAATAATATTGTGAACGAATAGGTACCTAGATCTTTTAACCACTGTTCAAAATAAAATTTATGTTATAATAAGCATTACAATAATTAGTTAAGTATTTTAATTTAAGGTATTATATTATTAAATAATTACTAGATATGTATTAAGCACCAAAATTTCAAACATTTTATATGTTGTAAGTAAATAAATAGGAAAAATGAGAGATTTTTTACAATCAAACTGATTGGTCAGTTTTGTAAGATTTAAGTAAGAGAAATTATTGTACAATTAATAACTAAATAAACATATTTAAAAAAAATATAATAATAATTTTTTTTATAAATATGTTAGAGCAAGTAAACTTAGGTTTAGGTACTCTGAAAAATAAATAAATCCAAAGTCCAAAGTCCAAACAATAAATCAGTTCATCTCTACTTGACAACTCGTGTTTTATTCTTCGGAAGTTTTTCTACAACAAGCTGTCTCCCCCGCCGACCTCTGCCTGTCTTCAGTCCTGGTGCCAACCTCTTCAAGAAAAGCCGGCCCTACTTCAGGCAACCGCCAGGCGCCAGGATCAGGCAGAGGATTTGGCACATCCAGTGTCCTTCACACATCAGGCACTGGGTGCTGGGAGGTCAGTTCTTATTATTTTTCATCATCCCATCATTCTGAACGTGCACTAAGACCGGTCCCTTTTTTACAGTTCTTGCCCAGCACTACCCCGGTGACGAGCTCCGCAGAGGACAGCGATGACGAGCCACCGCCCTCCACAGCCACAGAGGACACGGTGCGCCGGCTGCGACGACAGCTGCGCCTTCAAGGGAAGCAGATACAATAGCTGATGGCGGCCCTGTAAGCACCACAGCATGCCGCATCAGGGCCTGCACCACCCAGCCCCGCAGGGCCTGCACAACCCGGTCCCACATTGAAGTACCCACCACTGTCCCACCCCGGTATAGGTAACTTATGGTCGCCCCTTCGGAGTTCTCGCAAGAATCTAATTTTTTTGAATAAACGACTCTACATTTAATGTAACGAATCTAGACCTTCAATGTCCCCTCATACTGTGTTAGGTGGCGGTATGCGGGCGCGCCTACAGGACTGTACTGTAATGGTCAATCTCTACAATTCTAAAGCCCATAGAGGTGTCAGTGCAAAAGCAGTGAGCCTCATAGACAGTCAAACAAGTGGTTAGTAACATCGACATAAAAAAGTTAAATGTACAAAATAGACAGCAGTCGTCATGAGCAATCAGCTCATGACAGCGAAAGACCATACACAATCCGGCTGGCGGCACCGAGCACTGTTCATAAAAAAGCAACACAAGTAAAATAACATTTGTACAGAGTAGAACTGGTGTTACCGCAAACTGGCTACCGGCAGTCCCCGAGACAGTGAAGGAGGCTGATTGACTGGCCTCCCGACAACCGGCAGCGTAGTCCGTAAGCCAGCAAGCCGCTAGACGAGAGTAATTGGAAACATAGAAGAAGAGCATACGCATCAGCAGCGGAGAAGCAGAGACCGAACGAATCCTCGGCCTGCTATGGGACCCGGCGACTGACTGTTTCCTGTACGCCTTCAGAGACGCCGCTGAACCAGAACTGGTCAGCAGACCTACCAAACGTCAGAAATGAAAATTTTTGATCCTGTGGGGTTCGTTGCATGCCTCACAGTCAGATCAAAAATGCTGCTGCAAGATGTCTGGAGGTCAAGCATCGGATGGGACGAACACATCAAGCCCGAGCACAACGAGAGATGGCTGGACTGGCTGGGACTCCTCCAAAGTTGCGGAGTCGCCATACCTAGGCGCTGCCTACAAAGCAAATACAGCAGCGTCACGCTCCATCTGTTCTGCGACGCGTCTGAGCAAGCATGCTGCGTGGTCGCCTACCACACTGAGGGAATCAATGGAGAAACCACAGCTACCTTCTTGGCCAGCAAGTGTAAGGTGGCCCCCCTGAAGCCACTCTCTATACCCCGCCTTGAGCTCCAATCAGCGCAGGAGTGTCGCAGCAACATCGCGCGATCGGTGTTCTGGACGGACTCTACGACGGTGCTGTGCTGGTCCAGACTTCCCCGGCCAGAGGACAGCATCCTTGAAGTGAAGGCCCAATATGTCGGGCTCACCTCAACCTTGGCAGACGCGCTTCCTGAGATAAGCCGCTTCTCCTCTTGGCACCGCCTCATCAGAGCCACCACCTGGGTCCACCGCTTCATAGGCCGATGCCGTGCGGGACCCCACAAACCACTGGACGGATACCTGCGGCCCGAGGAGACCCGTGAAGCGGAACTCCGGTGGGTGAAAGCAGCCCAAGAAGACGCATTCAGCATCGAATTGAGTGCTCTTCACCGAGGAACCCCCGTACCAAGTAACAGCCGGCTCAGAACGCTGAACCCCTTCCTGGGACCCGACGGACTGCTGCGGATGGACTCCAGAATACGAGCCACCAGCAGAATCTCCCGAGATGTGTGGACGCCCATAATCTTAGATGGAGACCATGCCTACACATGGCTCCTAGTCAACCACCATCACCAGAAAACGGACCACCCAAGCACCCAGAGGACAATGGCGGAGGTACAAGGCAGCTACTTCGTGCTGCGACTGCGAACGAACATACGCCGCATCGCTCACCACTGACCCACCTGCAAGATGCGTAGAAGCAAGCCTGCCCCACCACTAATGGGACCCTTGCCACCATCTCGCCCACCATGTCCCCCCCTTTACAAACTGCGGGTTGGACTACTTCGGGCCCATGGACATCACTGTCGGCAGACGAAGGGAGAAGCGGTACGGAGCCCTCTTCACCTGCCTGTCCACACGCGCCATTCACCTCGAGCTGGCAACTTCCCTGTCTGCCGATTCAGCCATCATGGCCCTCCAACGCATGACGGCACGCCGAGGTCAACCAAGGACAATCTTCTCAGACAACGGAACCAACTTCCACAGAGCGGACAACGAGTTGAGGGACGCCCTGAACTCGCTCAAAGATGACGCCCGGATGAGGGATCATCTAACTTCACATGGAATTGACTGGCAATTCATTCCGCCAATGTCTCCTCATATGGGGGGAGCATGGGAATGCCTGGTGCGTTCGGTCAAGCACGCGCTGCGAGCCATCCTGAAGGAGAGGGCCCGAAGAGAAGAGACCCTGCGAACAGCACTGGCCGAAGCTGAGTGGACCGTCAATAACCGTCCTCTCACGCACATCTCCGCAGACCCAAGAGACGAGGAGCCCCTCACTCCCAACCACTTTCTGCTGGGAGCAGCAAGCAACCGGCCCCAGCTTTCGCTGTACGACAAGCAGGATGAGGAGGTATGCCTCCGCCGCCAGTGGCGCATCAGTCAGCAGCTAGCTGACATGTTCTGGAGGCGTTGGCTCCGCGAATACCTCCCCACCTTGGCTACCCGACAGAAATGGCACCACCCCGTCAATCCAATCAAGAAAGACGACATGGTGGTCATTATGGACCCCGCGATGCCCCGCAACAGCTGGCCTCGCGGCCGAGTCCTTGACGCTACCCCTGCTGCAGACGGCGAAGTGAGGACCGCCCGCATCCAGACGAGCACCGGAGTCTACGTCCGACCTGCCGTGAAGCTCGCTGTGATCCTGCCGGCCCCGCCTACTTATTTATGTAAAATTTTATCATTTATTACCCTTTTTATTATGTACAATGCCCCGGTGCAACAAATAAATACTTGCGTGCTAAGGTTGCCACCGGGAGACATTTTAACTTTATCATTTACAAATGTATAAATTATTATTCTATTATTTTAAAACCCTACGAGCCAGACCTCCAGGGAAAAGAGCAAATCGGAGTCACTCCCTTTGCCTGCTTCGCCGCAGCCAGGTAAACCTGCAGAAGGCCAAACTTTAAAATGTATATTTTTTCACTTAATTTAACTCACACAACCCGCAGGACAATGAAATAAACATATTTCATTTTAGAGTCCTGCCAGGCATTCAGGGAAAGAGAATTTGAGTCTCTGACCCTTAAACTCGCAATGCTAGCGCGTTTTTAGCGCAGAAAAAAGACTTAGAAGAATTCCTTACAAAAATCCGTTTTTTTCCCATTTCAAAAATCCAGGGACCTCGCAAGACGATGAAACAAATAGGTTTCAGTAGCTAGTCTTGCGAGGAACCTGGGAAAAATAATAGATTCTTTATTTAACTTCCCACAATAAGCCAAACATTAAAAACCTAACACAAAATTGTAAACTTGCCTAAAAATTGCCACAAACTCACCAAAACAAAAATCTAGGGATAAATAATGCCCATATAAATATGTTAGAATTAAGATATGTACATGTATATACCAATTTTACCCTGTATAATTATTTCTAATTCGCAATTTTAAGCGACCACTTTCACGGGCGGCACCGACAAAATAAGGTGTGACGGAAACGCCGCCCTATTTATACTTACGGTCAAGGTCAAACCTCCCACCACAAATTTGTACCACGTGGTCACATTTTACCCCAAATTTAGGTATAAAAGGACCCACATTTGTAACAATAAATCAGTTCATCTCTACTTGACAACTCGTGTTTTATTCTTCGGAAGTTTTTCTACAACAAGCTGCCTCCCCCGCCGACCTCTGCCTGTCTTCAGTCCTGGTGCCAACCTCTTCAAGAAAAGCCGGCCCTACTTCAGGCAACCGCCAGGCGCCAGGATCAGGCAGAAGATTAGGCACATCCAGTGTCCTTCACACATCAGGCACTGGGTGCTGGGAGGTCAGTTCTTATTATTTTTCATCATCCCATCATTCTGAACGTGCACTAAGACCGGTCCCTTTTTTACAGTTCTTGTAAAGACGCTGATACGTCTGTTACACAAGTCGTTTAATACACCTTTTCGAAGGCGTTTGACGAAGTTTCCCATAAACTACTTATCCAAAAACTATTTGCTCTGGGAATAAGGGAGAACATGCTCAAATGGTTTACTAGCTATTTATTAAATCGTTAACTGTTCGTCAAAATAAAATCTTGGATGTCGAAAGCTTTCTGGGCTACTTTCTGGGCTACTCGAGGTATTGCTCTTTGCTGATGACATCAAGCTATACAAGAAAATAACTGATAACAACCATTGCCATATACATCAGTAAAATATTAGTAAGTTTAAAGATTGGTGCGTTCAAAATAATTTATTCTGAAATAAAAATCCTGTTTTATTCGAATACTAGCTGACCCAGCCAGGCATTGCTGTGGCTAACGAAACAAACCATTAAATTATTATATGTGTCTCTAGTTAGAAGCATAATGGAATATAACTCCGTAGTTTGGTCTCCATCTTACAAAATTCACATGAATAACATTGAGTGAATACAAAAAAAATTTCTGCGTTTTATAAATTTGACATTAAATGTCTCATAAGAAGACTTATTATTAAATATTCTAAATATACCCACACTGGAACACAGGCGTAAAATAAACGACTTAACAAAATTATTCAAAATACTTAACTCTAAATTTGATTGTTGTGAACTCCTGCCACGCATAAACTTACGAATACTGACAGTTCCTACACGAAAAATACACTATTCTACTGTAGCATTCATAAGCGGAACTACATTGCCTACTGTCCAATACAACGATTTTACACTATGGGAAATCAGTACTTAGGTGATGTTGATATATTTAACATAAACTTGGCGAATTTTGTTGATCTTGTAAAAACTTATTCTAAAACTGTTCCTAAACATATCTGTATTTTTGTAAACCTATTAAATCGCTGTATTTTTGTATTCTTATAACTTGTGTACTTTTTTTATCTAATTTAATTTTTATTATTTCTTTATCTGTTTAAAAATCATCTATCATGAATTAATTGTACTACCAAACATGTAAAAGCCCTTTGGGCGTTAAAGAAATAAAATATTTAAATAAAATTTTGATTTTCAATTTTGCGGTGTCCATCAATGGGGAAAATTTGAAGATTGCGTTTGAATATTTCGAGGCAGTCCAACAGTAGAACGATCATTATTCGTGAATAGTAAATGTTATCTTGAATCTGTTGTGAAGAAAGATTAAAGTTCATAGTCTCTATCACTTTGATGTATTCCCATTTACAGGTCATCTTATACATAATTTATTTTAATTCTGACTTTTTTCAAACACAATATAAAAACAAACTTATTTTTAAGATATTTGAAAATATTGTTTTCTGAACACAATGAACGGTGGTATAATTCACAAATATATTCTAGTGCTCCGAATATAATTTGTGAGAACAAATTGATTTTCATCACCGGGAATTTATTTGAATTTCAAAAAGATCGAAATTAGGAACTGTCAGATGCACATTTTTGTATTTTTTTCTACTATTGTCCGTTGTCTATGGAAATGTTATTTTCATCCATTTTGACAGATTTTACGTCAGCGCATTACCCAGGGGCGTATATTCGTTCAAATTTTTCAACCGTGGTCCGTGTCTTTTAGCGCTAAAAGACACATAGATAAAATTTCATAGATGGAGCTGTAAAGATAGGTTTGTAATTTTGATTTTCGCGGTCTATCGCTCAGCGTTGCCAACTTAAGGGTAAAATAAATGAGATGGGATTTTTTTACTGGTTTAATATGTTCAGGGGTATTTTGGGGGTTTTGTGATTCCATAAATTTTTATTACATCGTATACACGGAGCACTCACACACTTCTTATTTGAGGATTTATTTTTATTGTACAAAAACTTGCTGCAACGACTTGTGCCTTCACTATTGGAAAAATTGGTGGACTCTTGAAATTGTAGAATTTTTTCTTTTTTAATATCCGAGAACATCTAATGCATACAGCTTCAATGTGTTTTAGTTTTGATTTTCTAAGTATATCACAAGATCTTGAAGAAAAGGATTTTTTTTTACAGTGAATACCGCACAAGAATCTCAACTGCTCCCGTCTGGAGCGAGTGAGACTATGGCATTCCGAAATGAGGTATGTTGTGAGGCTGAAGGTAGTGAGGAGGGGAAGGAGGTGGGGAGGGTTGGGAAGTTCCTGGCTATTCAGACCTGGTCACCAAACACGGCTAAAGCCATTTTCAAGCAACGTTTCAATTCTGAATGGTGGTCTTACACCAGGGCGATACTGATAGTATCTTCCACTCTGGAACATGCCGCAAAAATACTATATATTATTTTAAATGAATTAATTGTGAAATAACACAAATAAATCAAATAAAATTTATTTGCGCATGCCGGGTTCTAACCCGCGACCTCCGGATTGTGAGTCAAGAGTCTTACCCACTGGACTTCGGAGGTCGTCAGGTCATTTGATGGATGAAAATTAATATCTCTTGATTTTATGAAACAAACAGCCCCGTATTTTGCGTATCGCTTGTGAAAGATATGTTTTATAAGGTATATAACAGATCGCGTACTGGCAACACAAAATATTTCGAATTCGAACGGCGTTTTTGACAGAACGGTTTGACTTATCTTGGTTTTCTGCATAACATTAAAGGTAAGATATAGCATTTTTCTGTTGAAAATAATTATTATACTGTCTATAGCTGTTTTATCTGATCGATAAATATGATTTCCATTCAATAACATTGCTTTTTCATTTTGTTTTCGCTAAAAACGTTCATGTTCCTGTGGTGGCGCATTGGTGGATGTTTTTTATGGAGATCTTGTTTTGGCCTTTTGTATTGTTTTACGTATTTTAATTTTATTCTTTCAAGATGTATTAATTTATGGTAATTATCGGTTCGGACTGGCCACGCTTATTACGAATAATTTTTAGAAAAAAACTTTAGATTCGCCTTAATTACTATAAAAGGAAACTTTTTGGCTTTGGGGCGGCGGAAAATAATGCATTTTAATTTTCAATTGCATAAAACCAAAATTCACTTCGCGAACCGACGCAGCGAAAATCCGCGGCCGTACAACTTCCTCTATCTTTAGTCTATTAGTGCTATCGATAGGCATATATAATAATATAGATAGGTATATAATAATAAGTTGGTGACGAAACCTCTAGGAGGAAACAGCCCGAAGATATCGATCTAGGGGTTAGTATATTTATGGCATTACCAATATTACCATTCCTGCTCAGCTTTTCTGAAGTATTATTGTATAAACTGCACAATACCTGTGTTACATGTATACAGGTCAGGGTCATTTCAAATACCATCACATTAATATCCTGAAATTGTTTAAATTCTTCCTCTACTCCTTTTCTAGTGACGTTTCTTCAACACATTGGAATTGACCGCCGCGCTTCGCCTTGTACGTAAGTAGGTTCATGTTATATTGACTAAATAGATCTAAGCTTCTCATGTGGTGCTTGTTTATTGCAAAATATATTATTGAACACTGACAAATTCAATTTTTACAACATTTGTGATGTAATATATTGAACTACCCAACACGAAACACCCGACAGATGAGAGTAAATGGGTTTTGTTTATGTAGATTTACGGCGGGATTATTATTATTACTGTGAAACATAGACGGTTAACAAGATGCGAGCAATCAGGTTATAGCCCTTTGTGCTGTGTCCTGTGCTGTGTCCATAATGCACCTACCTTTCCAGGAATTTTAGGTTTATTCCCATCAGGGCGAGACATTGTCACATTGGTGTATTGTTGGAGCTTCTTCGTCCTGTTCGCCTTTCCTGCTCTATTGGTGTTTTCCACTCCCAACAACTGCATGTGTCCCTGAGATGGCGTTGTCCCTTTATTAGACCTACCAGTCCCCTCGATGTATTTGCGAGTACTTTATTTTGTAATATAGCGAGAGCTCTCTCCCATTCATTCCGATGCTGGGATTTACTCGGCAGGATTAGCTAGCTATTCAAATATTTACTCTAAACGAAAGACTTTCACTTATTATTACAAATTCCCGAATTTTTTCAATATTGATTAAAAAAAACATGCAATACCGTTTCGGCGTAAATTTGACAGCTGGGCTACGTTTTTCAGTTACTTATGAAGCTCGACTTAAGTGAATATTCTTGCCAAGGCAGTGGCTTGTCAAAAACTTTTAACGTTTTCACGTAGCTTTTAGTAATAATAACAAAAAAATAGGCGTTTTAGACGATGTTTGTTAGTTTCACAGTTATTACATTAGTTATTTTATGAACATTTATAAATACAAACAATTTTTTTTCTGTTGTAAGTATTATTTATTGTGAGTTGACCTTAATATTAATATCACCTAACAGGACGCTATCACAGCCGTGCCATGGATCTTCCCAACCCAGAGAGTGTTTCCGTCAAGACTGAGCCAGGCTCCCAGGAAGAAGGCGCAGGGGAAATACCGTATATGGATATAGACATCCATCTTCTGGATGTAAAGAAGGAATGTGTTCAATACTCTGAGAGTACTTTGACAGCCAGTAAGTGAATTAAATACTAAAAGCAAGTTGCATCAACGAAAAGGTGATATATTTATATAACTTAAAAGCGAAATTAGATTTATTTTTCATTTTTAACTTTATGAGAAAACTCTCAAATTATAATATTTAATTAAATGAAGACAATATTAGCGAAACGCAATCGAAAATGTGAAGACAGAAAAATCAGAAAAAGCTAATTGCTCCGCTGGGACTCGAACCAGTGGCGTTGCGTGGGCAACTTATTGTTATATTGATAACACAAAACTGGTTTAAATTAAACTAAATATGCAGTGTATTAAAACTACTCAGAACAAAACAATGGTTTTGCTTTGATTCTAGCGGCACTTACATTCTGAACACAACACTAGTTTTAATTAAATCTGTATGCGGTGAATTGATACTACACTCAGAACATGAAAAGGGCTTTTACCTCACAAGAATCTCAACTCCTCCCGTCTGGAGCCAGTGAGACTATGGCATCCCCAATTGGGGTGTGTTGTGAGGCTGAAGGTAGTGGGGAGGGGAAGGAGGTGGGAAAGAGGAAGGTTGGGAAGTACCTGACTATTCAGATCTGGTCACTAAACACGGCTAAAGCCATTTTCAAGCAACGTTTCAATTCTGAATGGTGGTCTTACACCAGGGTGATACTGATAGTATCTTCCACTCTGGAACATGCCGCAAATATACTATATATTATTTTTAATTAATTAATTGTGAAATAACACAAATTAATCAAATAAAATTTATTTGCGCATGCCGGGTTCGAACCCGTGACCTCCGGATTGTGAGTCAAGAGTCTTACCCACTGGACTACGGAGGTCGTAGATACAAAACTGGTTTTAATTAAATATAAATGTGGTGAATTAAAACTACACTCTGAACATCGGGGCGGAGGAAAATTTCGCCGCCCCCTTATTTGGGTACTTCAAGCGGCGGGGGGGGGGGGGTTTATTCGGAAATCCTGTTTTTTTATTACGGCCCATTTATATACGAGCCGGATTTTTTTAATAATCACATTTGATGAGTATTCTTTATACGAAAATCATGTTTATAAATTCTACTCCAAAGTTGATTGATTGATGCTGCCCCAAACAATAGTTACACATGCAACAATCAATTTCTCAGAATTTTACAGCATTATGTAACTCAAATGTAAAACTTCACTCGGCCGACGATGAATGTGCAACTCGTTATTTAATTTATCGTTGTATTCTGAATACAAAACCAGTTTGTATGCGGTGAATTAAAACTACACTCAGAACATGAAAATGGTTGTTCTTTGATTCTGACATTAAATAAATACTCTGCAACTAGAATTTTATAACTGCACATCGAATAACAGAATGTTTTCCTTCGAAATGTGTCAGCAGATGAATTCCACTGGAATTTTACATTCTGTACTGGTTTAAATTAAATCTGTACCTGGCGAATTAAAACTATACTCGGAACATGAAAATGGTTTTACTTTGATTCTGGCAGTACATACATAGTCTGCAAATAGAATATTATAACTAAACTTCAAATAAGAGGACGTTTTCCTTTGAAATGTGAACAGATGAATCCACAACTGTAAATTTACATTCTCAACTCAAAATTGGTTTGAATTAAGCCTGTTTGCGGCGAATTAAAAGTACATTCTTTAATTACCTACTGTATATACGTATTTTGTTTTTTGATATTAACTTTCGTACGTATGCAACTTTTAAACTGTACTTTTACTGTACTTATGATGTACTTTTTGTTTTTGTAGTTATAAATCTTCATTTTTTTTTTGTTCAATAAAGATATATTATTATTATTATTATTCAGAACAGGATAATGGTTTTTCTTTGATTCTGGCAGCACATACAGGATATAGAGTCTGCAACTAGAATTAAAGATAATGTTTTCCTTTGAATTGTGTCAGGAGATGAATCCTCAAACGGAATTTTACATTCAGAAAACTGGTTTAACCCTTCGAACAATAACAAAAAATATCTATAAACTTTTGCCGGTCAATATTTGCGCACTATTTTTATTAGAACATTTTTGTTTCTAAATATTAAATTTTTGACGTTGGAAATGTGGATTGGCTCAAAAATACACCCCTGCGAATATTCGAATTAAAGTAGCTAAAATAGAATTACCTTAAAATTTTAAATACAGACTCATTTTCATTCATAAAACTACACTCAGAATATGAAAATGGTTTCTCTTTGATTCTGGAAGCACATACATAGTCTGCAATAGAATTTTATAACTGCATTTCGAAAACATAAAATAAAGGTCTCTTTCAAAATGTATCAGCAGATGAATGCATAACTGAAATTCATTCGTTAATACATTCTGAACACAATTCTAGTTTTAATTAAGAGTGAATTTGTTTGCGAGTTATAAGCTTTAATTAGTTTTTCTCTCATACTACGAATTGCGAAATTTGCAACTTAAAAATATATATTTTGTTACGATGCACGAATACGCCCTACAAAATCACGCTACGCCACTGCATTGCAAGCGCTCCCCACCGTCCCGTTCCCCATATTCCGACCCCCGCGGCCGCCAGACCGGAGATCGGCGGGCAAGTTCATTCCCGCTCCGCCTGCAGTCAAGTACACACGCCCTGGCGTCGCCATTACGGCATTGTGTTCTGGAAGATTCCGCGGTAGTGAAATGGCGAGTTACGCCAGCAAGTTCCCTTGGGAGACGCCAGCCCCAATAGAACACTTCTCACCTTGGTGTCTTCGAGACTGCAGACCAGCCGCTGTGAGTACCCACACCGTTAATTCCTCCTTTTGCGTGTCTTCCTTTTGAATTCTACGCGTAATTAATGACCGCCCCGAGAGACTCGAAGCAGAGAGAGATTAGGCCCAAATACCCCTGAAATAGATAGGATATTGATGCTACTTTGTTCTAACCTTGACTGTGTTATGTACCATTGTTGTTTTATGAAAGGATTCTACCCAATACACCTGATATTTACTGCAGCTGAATTGTTTCATTGCCTCCCCGGCCCGTAGGATAGAGTTTATTTCAGGGATGCCACACCAACGCCTCAGAGATCCTACGACCCTGGTGATGATAGTCTCCTCCGCTCTGCTGACCACTCTGGGCTGGTCTGTCGGCAGAAGCTAGGCACCTCAGGTAGGTGTGCTTAACAATTTATTGATATTTTTAAAAAATAATAAAAAAAGTTTGATTCGTAAACGAAAGTATCGTAGAACATTTAAAAATAATGATTTGAAATTTTTTTAAATTTTTCCAAGATGATATTATTATTTATTGTGAAAATTTGCCGCCCCCCTTGAAAGTGCCGCCCGGGGCGGGCCGCCCCCGCCCGCCCCCCCCCCCTCCCCTCCACGCTACGCCACTGCCCAAGACCCTTTGCTTACATAGCAAGTGGGTAAAGAGTCCTGGGTTCGAGTCCCAGTGGAAGACGACCTCCGTAGTCCAGTAGGTAAGACTCTTGACTCACAATCCGGAGGTCGCGGGTTCGAACCCGGCATGCGCAAATAAATTTTATTTGATTAATTTGTGTTATTTCACAATTAATTCATTTAAAATAATATATAGTATATTTGCGGCATGTTCCAGAGTGGAAGATACTATCAGTATCGCCCTGGTGTAAGACCACCATTCAGAATTGAAACGTTGCTTGAAAATGTCATCAGCCGTGTTTGGTGACCAGATCTGAATAGCCAGGTACTTCCCAACCTTCCTCTTCCCCACATCCTTCCCCTCTCCACTTCCTTCAGCCTCACAACATACCCCAATTGGGGATGCCACAGTCTTACTGGATCCAGACGGGAGCAGTTGAGATTCTTGTGCGGTATTATTCACTGTAAAAAAAAAAAACAATATCTTTTTCTGATTTTTGAGATTTCCGATTGAGTTTCGCTAATATTGTCTTCATTGAATTAAATATTATAATTTGAGAGTTTTCTCATAAAGTTAAAAGTTAAAATAAATTTTCATCCTAGACTTCCAGAAAAGTCAATAGATGTCGCGTATTAAAAATAAAATGGATAAAAAATTATCCAGACACTATCTAAGCATTTAGTTCGAGTTGAATCTTGCAACTTAACTTGAGAGGTTTAATTTATTTTTATTAATTTATAAAATATAAATATTGTTCTTCTGTCATGGTTACCCAGACTCTTCTAACCTGGTATCTTTTTTTCAAACTATTTTTTATTTTTCCAAAAGCACCACTTTTCATTATCTCCTCGCGATGGCTGGCAGATTGTAGCATTTCTGGTATTGTAAACACTTTTTCATCACTTGTGACTATTTTTGTAATGCTAATAATATTTGACCTGCCATCGCCTTCAGGTAATAGTGTAAATTCAAATTTATGTTTCTCCATTTTTTGGTTTAAAACGAAAAATGTTGTTTTATAATAAGTTGAGAGGTTTTATTCCTTTATATTAATTTATAAATATAACACTTGTGTTGCAAAGTTTTTTAACAAGGAAACGACATTTATGTTTATTTATATCACTTTCCTCTGAATGGTTTCTTCTAACATCAACTCATATTTTACAATCAAATAACAGAAAAACAAAACAAGTGACAATCGATGATTGCATTCTAACTGAAACTATAGGAATCAAATTTTAAGGGAATATATATTTCCTTTACATATATATATATATATATATATATATATATTTATTTTTTTTATTTATTACAATCATAAAGGTACTTAAAATTATAAACTAGACATATTTACCTTTACGAGAGTTAAGTGTGTAAAGGGTAAAAAATAAAAATTAATAAATAATTAAAAATTATAACTTAACATTCAGTGTGAAGGAAAAAACTAAAAAATAAATTGTATAAAGTTAAATATTCAAAACAAATTTTTTTAAATAAAAATAAAAATGTACTGGATACACTAAAAAGTAATAGAATAAGAAAAATAAGATGTCAATTGATTCCAATTAGCTAAATTATTTATGATAGAATAGTTTATTTTATTTTAAAATTTATTATAATCAAGTTCTAACCTCAGCTTTGTCGCTAGTTGATTGAACCATATTATTCCAGTGTAAGTGTAGTAATGTTGTGCAAAGCTGGTATACATTAATGGAGTGCATAAGCGACTCGTTAAGTTTTGTCTACTGTTTTCAACACGTAACATGGCATGGTGTGATTTCTTTGTAGAATCTTTGTGTATCTAAAGGAGTGTATTTTTAATATATGTATTTTTTAACGGTGGAACTTGAAAATCTTGGAAAAGTTGTGAGGTTGAATCGGGTGGTTTTTTAATTATAATTTTGATTATTAGCCTTTGAGTAATTTCCAGCGGTAAAATTGAGGTTTTTATATACTCCCCCCCATGCAACGATACCATATTGTATTATTGAATGGGCTAGAGCATAATATATATTGTTAAGGATTTTTAAGTTAAGTATGTTTCTTAGATTAATAAAGATGCAAATGAGTTTTCTTAATCTATTTATAATATTAGTAATGTAGTTTTCCACTTAAGGTTACTATCTATTATTATACCTAAATATTTATTTCATTTTTATTTACTATGCATAAACATTTATTATTTTGGCAAGTTAATATTTTTGATGTGCATTTGTTTGAATGAATTTTAATGTTTAAGGTACCAGGAGTTTTTTTTTTGTTTATACTAAAAATTATATAATAGGTTTTTTCAATGTTCAATGTTAATAGTTTTTTGTCAAACCATTCTTTTAAAGTATTGATATCATTGTTCGCAATTATCTCAAGTTCATTTAATGAATTCGCTTGAAATATAATTGCAGTATCATCTGCATATGAAATAAGTTTCCCTGTTATTGGTAATTTGAAGATATTATTTACATATAAGATGAACAGAAGAGGGCCTAAAATGGTGCCTTGTGGTATGCCAGTCGGTTCACTAAGGGTCTAATTTTACATATTGGTTTCTAACAGTCACTAACAGTCTAATTTTATATATTGGTTTCTAGAGTTCAGGAAGCTTTCTATCCACATTTTAGTATTATCTATAATTATAATTCCAATTTTGTTTAGTTTGTGCAGTTGGCTGCTATAGCTTTATATATATATATATATATATAAAGATATAGCAGCCAATAATATGTTCGTTAAAAAAATGAAGATAATGTTGGTAGTTCTTAATCGAATTATGATACAGTTAAAAGTGATCGAATTGGATGTAGGTTCTGTAGCTCAGTTGGTAGATCCTCCGTAGCCCAGGACCCTCTGCTGACATGGCACTTGCCATGTAAGCAAAGGGTCCTGTGTTCGAGTCCTAGTGGAGACAATGTCTTTTTCTGAATTTTCTGTTTCCAGATTTTCGATTGAGTTTCGCTAATATTGTCTTCATTTAATTAAATAGCGAAATTAAATTTTTTTAAAGATTTTCACTGACTTTGTATTTCTATGTAAAATTCTATACCATGCATTTAATACTTCAGAATCGCTGGTATTGATGAGTTCTCGGATTCCGCTAATACAAAACTCGGGGACCTATTTCCGTGCAGAAAATGTGGGGCTCACTTCATTATATGTACTCCTCAATGCCCAGAATAATAACTGATGGATAACTTAATTAATTGAAAAAATTGTTACTCGGGCATTTTAATTATGTATCTACTATTTACTATGAATTACCGCATAAAAACCCTCGAAAAAGGCGTAAATAATTAAAAGAATTCCTTCGTTAATTGATTTAAATAATATGATTCAGCATTTATTCAGAATATTTTTAAGGTTTGCTTGTTTGATTATTACAGGTAGTATTAGGGGGCAGACAGTTCCCACCAAGGCAGAACCAGGAACCCGAGAACAAGATGAAAGGAGAGTTGCTTATTCTGAAATAGACATAGACCTGCTGGATGTTAAAAAGGAATGCTTGAAGCAATCCGAAAATATTGCACAGACAGCAGGTAAAATATATTTTTTGTAAGATTTCATTTTACTGATTTTATATTTTCAGATCGATATTTACTTATTGAGTTTTATCCATAATCTTTTTCAGATTCTTTAAAGGAACTGAAGATGCGTCCTGGAGAAAAACCTTATTCATGTTCCTATTGTAACCTCTCCTGCTTATGCAAGTCAGCGTTAGCTCTGCACTTGCGCACCCATACTGGAGAAAAACCTTATTCATGTTCAGTCTGCAGCTATTCGTGTTCTAAAACGGGGAATTTGAAATATCACATGCTTAGACATACTGGGGAAAAACCTTATTCATGTTCCCAATCTAACTACTCCTCCTCAGGAAAGTCATCGTTAACACAACATTTGTGCACTCATTCTAGAGAAAAACCTTATTCATGTTCCGTCTGCAATTATTCGTGTTCTCAAAGGGTAAGTTTGAAACGTCACATTAGTATCCATACTGGAAAAAAACCTTTTTCATGTGCCCATTGTAAATTCTCCTGCTTCAAAAAGTCGGCGTTAGCACTGCACTTGCGCACCCATACTGGAGAAAAACCTTATTCATGTTCCGTCTGCAGCTATTCGTGTTCTAAAAAATGGAATTTGAAATATCACATGCTTAGACACACTGGGGAAAAACCTTATTCATGTTCCCATTGTAACTACTCCTGCTCAGGAACGTCATCGTTAATACGACATTTGTGCACTCATACTGGCGAAAAACCTTTTTCATGCGCCCATTGTAAATTCTCCTGCTTCAGAAAGTCGGCGTTAGCACCGCACTTGCGCATCCATACTGGAGAAAAACCTTATTCGTGTTCCGTCTGCAACTATTCGTGTTCTCGTAAGGGGCATTTAAAAAGTCACATGCTTAGACATACTGGGGAAAAACCTTATTCATGTTCCTATTGTAACTACTCCTGCTCAAGAAAGTCGTCGTTAACACGGCATTTGCGCACCCATACTGGAGAAAAACCTTATTCATGTTTTGTCTGCAACTACTTGTGTTCTCTAAAGGGAAGTTTGAATATGCACTTGCGTACCCATACTGGCGAAAAACCTTTTCATGTTCCCATTGTAACTACTCCTGTTCAAGCAAGTCAGCGTTAGTAAAGCATTTGCGCACCCATACTTTAGTAAAACCTTACTCATATTCCTTATCAAATTCTTCATATACTCAAAAGAGAAATTTGACATGTCTATAATGCCTTTTTAATGATCCGAGTGTGACTATTCTCGTTTGTTAAAGGAAAATCTTATTAGTGACTAGGTGATTTACGGTGAACTGAAGTTTCAAGTACTTATTCATATTGCAACTTTTCATGTTCGCAAAAAAATTTTATACACTGGGAACTAACCTACGTCACCGTATGCTGGTATTTGGCAGTCGGTCTTAAAATAAACGACTGACGTTTTTCTTGCAGACTATGGAAAGAAACCAATCACGTTTTCTGAATGAATATTAACCGCCTTTGAGCCAGAATATCCTGATGGCAAAGTAATATTTTATCCACTGAACGCTAGCATAAATAAACATAAATCATGTAAAGGAGAAAATTACCCCCATAACTGGTGTACTATATAGACTCAAAGTATTACTACCCATTCCTTTACTAACATCAGTGTACTACGCCATGGTACATTCACACCTTTCTTATCTCTGCTGCACCTGAGGATTTGCCTCAAATAAATTGATAACTGATCTGCAAGTATTTCAAAACCGAGCTCTAGCATTGTTTTCAGACTTCGGGGACTTCCTTGGGACACCCATGTCAGAGATATCTATTCATTTTCCGGTATTCTTCCAATCACAGTACTTCCTAAACATGAAATCGCAAGCACCATCCTACAAATTACTCAACAATCATCTCACACTATCATCAAGCCACTTTACAATCGAGACATCCACACTCACAATACTCGAAATAGCAATAAAATCCGCCTACCTCGAACACACACTACAAAATATGGGATTAAATCTCTGAACTATGTTGCATATACACTATATAATTCGCATCCAGATATGTACAAGGGAATCCAGCAAAATTAAAAAATTCAAAGTAATACTTTAAAAGAACATTTTTTAAGTACGTTTAAGCATGAAACTATGTAAATTTCTTGTCATGTTCAAATGTCTTGTTTCTTTTCTCTTATTTTCTTTTCCATTTAGTTGTAACCATTCATATTCGTATAACCTTGTTCCTTTTATCTTAATTGTTTTCTATTGTTGTTTGTTCTACTTAACCTGTCTTTTATTTTTTGGCTATATTGTATTATTTGAAAGTATATTTTAAATATCTAAATTCATATGTAAAATTGTAACTATTTCCTCCCACCCATGAATTATGTGTTCCTACTGTCCTAAAATGAGTTCTGTAACTCTTCTGGATTGCCCTACAAAGAAATAAAAAACTATTTTTTTTTAAAATACAATAAAATTATAGATAACAAGATTTCAGCGGATTTTTTTAACAAAGAAACCAATACATAATTTATTATTGATGACCTTGAAGTTACAATAACAAGGAAACCTTTTCAATTTGTGACAATGGAATCACTTCTGGCTAAAGAAGGAGGTAGCGTAACACGGCATAATACCCCAAAAACTAATAACAAAATAACAAACTGGAATCACTTATACATATTATTATT
The DNA here is from genome assembly GCA_929108145.2 of Limnephilus rhombicus. NCBI lineage: Eukaryota > Metazoa > Arthropoda > Insecta > Trichoptera > Limnephilidae > Limnephilus > Limnephilus rhombicus. The sequence goes on from OV815290.1 coordinate 3,035,371, forward strand.
TATTTATTAGCCCACGTGAAAAATCACGGGATAGTCTGAAGTCTACTCTATTATAGGTAGGTGGGTACTTTATCACCTGTCTGAATTCGTGACACGAACTTCTAATTTTGAAAACTTCACAAAAATTCCAAACCAATCCGAGATCATTGAACCAGAGTTACATTGCAGACACACAACCGAAATAACAACATCACAAACAAAATCACAAGACACCACTTAACATCCATATTTATATTTATTGTATTATTTCTTAGTTTCTTAGTTTTTCTTATGTTTTTCTTGTCTTGTCTAGCTACTAAAAAAAAAAAATTATCAGCGAAAAAATGTTTTTAGGCTTACTGTTTTATTTTATCACTCGTTTTTTATGTATATTTGTAAAGCTGTTTGTTTTCCAAATAAAGATATTATTACAAGTATTTTTGTTGGTGTTATAATTTGAGCACAATCAGAATGGGATTTTTTTGAAATGTAAAATTAAAGTTTAATCCAAGCAAGGATTCTTGACATTTAATCGCATGTAGAAACTTTTAGCATTTCGTGTTTATTCGGTGATAAGAAAAACGAATATTACAATTTTTATTTGCATTTAAAAGTTTACTAATTTTAGACCCAATATATACAAATAAATTTGTCAAGGCTGTACAAATTTTATTAAAAAATATTTTTTGGATAAAACTACAAAAAGGAAAGTTAAAGTTTTGTCTTTTGTAAGTCCTTCATCTGCTTTCAAAAACAATATTCCATTTTGGTATACATTCGAAAACAGCGAATCCATTTGAAAATCAATGTCGAACGGAAATATTTCAAACTAGCTGGTACCCGGCATGCGTTGCTATGCCATTTAATAAAGAAATTGTTCCTCCCTGAGTGGCCTCTCCCATTTGTCCCTTTCCCCTTCCGCCTCCCCTTCTTCTCCTGCGTCCTCTTCCCTTCTCGCGTTCCCACTCCGTCACCTCCACCTTCCCTCTCCCCACTCGTCCCGCAAACCACTCTCCCGAGTTCCCCTCCCCCCTCCCAGGTCCCCCTCCCCCTCCCTGGTTCCCCTCCTCCATCTCTCCCTCCCTCCCGCTTTCCATGGCAATTGCCGCTTCCTCGCGTGCCACCAATAGCAATTTTTTTATACAAATTTCATAATGCCAGAGCTCATCTGAAGTTTTTTTAAAAACCTTGTCCTGGCTATAACGAACACACAAAAAAAGAATTATCCAATTTGGTGAAGTCGTTCGAAAGTTATGCGCTTAGCAACAGATTCAGCGATTCATTTTTATATTATAGATTAATTCAAAATACCCGAAGGGCTAACACCCGGCAGGTCTCTATCTATATATCTCCGACTTCTCCTGTAGATCGCGGGTTCATATGTTGGCGGTGAGACTATCTGTGTTAGGGAGATCCATGACTGCTATGAGAACGTTCAAGTATTACAGCAGTGATACTTGCAATGAGTCAGACATGAAACATCATTGAAAAATCAGGGAATGGTATACAGTCGGTACTAAAAATCTGGGAACGGTATACAGTCGGTACTAAAAATCAGGGAATTGTATACAGTCGGTACTAAAAATCAGGGAAATGTATACAGTCGGAACTAAAAATCTGGGAATGTTATACAGTCGGTACTAAAAATCAGGGAATGGTATGCAGTCGGTACTTAAAATTTGGGAACGGTATACAGTAGGTACAAAAAATCAGGGAATTGTATACAGTCGGTACTAAAAATCTGGGAATGTTATACAGTTGGTATTAAAAATCAGGGAATGATATACAGTCGGTTCTAAAAATCAGGGAATGGTATACAGTCGGTACTAAAATCAGGGAATGGTATACAGTCGGTATTAAAAATCAGGGAATGGTATACAGTCGGTATTAAAAATCAGAGAAAGGTATACAGTCGGTAGTAAAAATCTAACTTGTCAATCAAACCTTTTTTGAGTTAGCTCCACACGGGAGGCGTTGGAGAAAATAATTTCCCTCCCTAAGTCATCTTTGGGTTTGCCATGTGGATGCTCGTTATAAGGAAAGGAAGGAGAGGAAGTTCTGGAAAGGAAAACAGTTTGAGGAGAGGGTAGGAATCTGGGGTTCAGTGTCTCACGGAGTGACGGATATATAAAAATCCATCCCTCCCATTTCGGTGCAAGAAGATGTTCAGAGAGAATCCTACTGGAGAGATCAAGGATCTCCGTAAACCAGTCTCTCCCGATCCGGCTTGCCACGCAGTAGGTGGACAACGCTTGTACCGCCAAGACCCGGAAAAGCCTCCTCCATGAACCTGGGCACCTCTGCTACGCCACCAAACGTAGCGGATCACTTGGGGTGACCCATGACAGGTGAGTTGATTATCCAATAAATGTTTCCCGGGTCGTCGGTACCTATTCCTGCCTCCCAAATTAAAAAATGTGACTGAAGCACGGAGTGTGTTTGACAATGGTAACTAGATTATGTAGCACTTCATCATTTAATCTCTTGGAAAATGGCAAGAGAAGTATTCAGGTAAAACTAACAACAATTCAAAAGCAACATATATAAAAACAATCCCATACGGTTCGGACGTAGCGTATTAATGCGTTTAATGATGGGGAATATAAGCTTCAAGTTATACCGAAACTAGTTGTCGAAATGTCACTGGACAGGACGAAGTAGCTGTAACAATGAGAACAAGTGAACATATGTTTTTCCCAAAATACAAAATGCACTTCACACAATATTAATTTCAAAAAATAAAAGCGATATGCAGAACGCTGTCAAAATTACAATGAAAGTTTTCACCATTGATACAACGATAAATTTCATCGAAATAAAATAAACTAATATCAGTTTACAGTACTTACCTAGCGCACATTTACTTGATATACCTTTAGGTATTTTAATGCCAAAAATTCACGGAACTGAACAAATGTGTACCATTTACAATAAGGTAGCTAGCTTAGGAGTTGGCGGTAGACACAAGGAGCTTAAAAAGCTAGCGGCGAAAGCAAATCGGGACCGCAATAAAAATTGGAAAGCCAGGATATTTCGGCAAGGACTAATAAAACCCAATCGCCGCGCCGAGCCGGGCGACGGGACATAAACCTTTTCGTTTCACCCTTGCCGCTGCCACCGATGGAATTAGTTTTGAAGATCTACCCCAGAGCAGGAAAGAAGACACGAGCGAGAATTTCACCACGAAGTCAGTCACCTTCTACCCGGCCAGGGGATAGTACTCCGCTCCGCAGAGCGTCCCGAACTGACCGGGGCTTGCGCGAAACGAATTCCGACTAGGGATTTTGGTGTAATATTTAGTAGTTTGTTGAGATGAATGTGGGTAGATCCAATAATGTCATCTGCTATTTCCGTTCAGCGATCCGCGTGGTTATACTTACCTCACACTTCTCTGATCTGACTCCAAGGGTTACCAAATATACCAAAAATGAAAGGAATGTTTCGGAATACTGAAGTTACATTTATTTAAATTACGAAATACTACAAGTATTAACTTGGAAGGTTTATAGGGAAGATACTCAAGCAAACAAGCTAGCGCGTCAGGTAGCCGGGAAACGAATGAATTCCGTTCGCTTTGCCGGAACGGAATTCGCGCAGGCGCGGTGATTGAGTTGCCCGTGCATAAAAATCAATTATTAGGCTGTTGAGCATCATTCCCTACATACCTCCCGCCCAGTTTTTTAGCGATAAAAAATGAAATAAACTTAAATAAGACATATAAGAGCAATGCTTAAATGTATAAACCAGTATGGTTTTTAAATTTTTTAAAACGAAAAAAAAAATTAATTATCTTCAATTGTTTACTGGAGCACTTATTTATTAACTCGACATGTTTATGGAGTTTTATTGTAATTAAAGAAAACTAGACAGGGTATAGTTATCATCCAGAGTGGACCTATTATTACTTTTATTTTAAAGCTATTGCAAATAATTATTAAGTGATTAGTAACTTTTACATGCTTCAGTAAACAGTTGGAAAGAATTATGATAACATAAGTATTAAAATTTGAACAACATGTTCATGCGGTGCCAGTTGAAAACGATAGCAGGTTTATTAAATATTTATACAAGAAATATGAACTTAAATATACATAAAAGTTTTATTAAAACCTAAATATTTGAAATGACTCAACGAAAGCAATAAAGGATTACTAACTAGGATAACGCTTCAACTAGTTGTTAATAGGTGAGTATACATTTTTGTTTACAAAAGTTTTTTGTTTGAATTTATAAAAATGGTAGTTATGAAACCAAAATATCTAAGTTTCCTATAAGTTAATTAATATATTAAGTTATTAAAAAAAAAACAAAAGGAACATATATGTGTACATTATACGATTAGTCATGTATTTAATATAGCCTAGAAATATGTTGAAATGATTATATAGTGAAGTCATTGTAGGTACCAATGTAGTACTTCGTATTTCTATATTATAATAAATATGTTACATCACTTTTGTGATACAAAAGAATACCCCACATCACTCTGAATGTGGAAAATTTTCAGTAAAATTTTTATCTATTATTTATAATAAAGTAAGTACTTATAAGAAATTACACTAATTTTTAATGTACTGTTACATAATTTAAAATTTGATACAACAAAACAACTGTCATGTGTACATAGAAGTTGATCAACTACTTGATCATTTTTTACGATTTTAAATTTTATTATACTTAAATGCACATACAAGAATTGTTTTTGTTTTCCTTTTTTTTAGAAAGACGAATAAAAATTATCTTCAATTGTTTACTGGAGCGCCTTTATCAACTCGACATACAAATGGAGTTTATTATTATCAAAAGGAACTAGACTGGGTATGGATCGTCCAGAGTAGATCTGTTATTTTCTAAAAATTATGGCAATTAATTATTAATTGACTAATAGCATTTAGTCGCTACCGTAAACAATTGAAAAGAATTAGTACATATTATTTATATAAAGATTCAACAAGTGTTCAGTCAGATGGTGAGTATCATTTTAAAACACATCTGAGTGACCATGGTTAAAATTACCAAAGGTAAAAACATTTTCACTATACATGAATTGATAAAAGTCTTAATGTTTAAGTTGAATCAAGAATTGTTTTATATATATGACATTTATGTTAGTTAAAAGTTATTTAACAATGTTAGATACTAGGTTTATATGTATATGTTAATATATTCCATATTGGGAACATGTTCAATATAGAATATATTAAGATTGTATTACACAATAATTATACATTATTGATTAGCGATTATTGCTGGATAAGAAGGTTTCATTGATTGATATACAATGTTTTTTGTTTGCTTAAAAATAGATAGATACATGTAAAAATTTCATGCTAACATTTTATACAAGTTATTTAAAGAAGAGTTATATAAAATTTATAAAAACTTCAACGCATAAAGCGGAGTGGCTAGATTTACTATTTATATATTCATCGCAAGCTGCGGAATGTTTTATTTTTAAAACAAGGTTATTATTTACGTTAATATGTGTTATATTGAGTATGTGGTCAATACAAGACATATTACGCTTTGTTAATATTAAGTTTAAAAAAAAAAATGACTATTGTCTGAGTACATCGTTTTTTACACACTTTCAAGTGTTAAATTTTTCTTAAAACTAGTTACATGGTTTACATGATTTTAAAAAATGAAAAATTTCATTGGTTAAATGGTTCATCACTTTGATGACCGATATGTATTGTATACAACAAATAATAGTACTAGAGTTCAAAATTTCTTTCAAAATTGAAGTCTTTAGTTATCAGTAATTTTACAGATATACGGTTTAAGATAATACAAGCTTTGTATATGCTTTTTTTAATATTATTTTTTGGTAGTCATTTTTAATTTGATATGGGATCTGTAGGAAGGAAAAGAATTAATTATATCTAATTTTGCCAATTATTTGCTTTCCGACCGGTAACGGTCGCCAAAATGGACTCTACGACCAGATCTTGTTCTTTTTATTTCTGGGAGTGGTTCCTGGACAGTTGTAGCAACAGGAATATTTTCTTCTACTGGTACCTTTTCCTCTACAGGTAGGAAGGCTGGTTTTAACCTATCTATGGAAACACGTTTATTTTTGCCCTTTATGTTGATTACAAACGTTTTATCGTCGCGTTCCTCCACTTTATAAGGTCCTTCGTATGAATTTTGAAGGGGCCTTCTTCCACTGTCTGTTCTAAGAAAGACATGGGTAGTTAGAGATAAGTCTTTATGTACAAAGCATTTCCTTGATCCATGGGCGGTGGTAGGTGTTGGCTTGATATTTTCAAATTTTCTTTGAAGTCGACCTACGTAAGTGTCGGGTTCTTCTTTAGGTGTTTCGGTGAAGAAATCACATGGCAATCTTAATGTTCTACCATATGTGAGTTCAGCTGGGGAACATTTTAGATCTTCACGAACAGTGGATCTCAATCCGAGTAGTATGAGCGGAAGAGTCTCCAACCAGTTCGGGTCACCGCTCGCACTAAGAGCGGCTTTCAGAGTACGGTGCCATCTCTCTATTAAGCCATTGGCTTGTGGGTGGTATGCCGTAGTCCTTGTATGTTTAATTCCCAATTTTTCCGCCAGTTTCTTAAAAAGAAAACTTTCGAATTGACGGCCCTGGTCTGTGGTTATCGTCTCCGGGGTCCCGTGACGAGCTATCCAGTGGTCCATCAGTGCATTTGCGACGGTTTCTGCAGACATGTCTTTCAATGGTACTGCTTCAGGCCAACGTGTGAATCTGTCGATCATTGTCAACAGGTATTGGTATCCATTGCATGCTGGAAGAGGTCCAACTAAATCGATATGTACGTTGCGAAAGCGGTCTTCTGGTAAGATATAAGCTGATGGTGGAGCTACTGTATGTTTTGAGACTTTCGCTTTTTGGCAAGGGATACAGTTTTTAACGAAAATTTTTATGTCTTTCGCCATCTTGGGCCACACAAACCTCAATTTCACTGAGTTTGTTGTTCCGAGTATGCCTGGATGACAGACATTGTGTACGCTTTCTATGACCTCGGTTCGCATAGACTCTGGAACGAAAGGTCGGACATGACCAGTTGATATATCGCACCATAACGATTTATCTGTGCCAGGTATCACCATTTGACGTAGGGAGAGGCTGGTGTCATCTTTTGCCTTAATTAGATCGTCAGTTTGACACTGCTCTTCTGCCATTCTCCCATAGTCAATTGTAGAGGGACAGTTTATCTCCTCGATTCGAGACAGGGTATCCGCTACTACATTCTCCAGTCCGGAGATATGCCTAATATCAGTCGAAAATTGTGCGATGAAGTCCAGCTGTCTTTCCTGCCGTGGAGAGCTGGAGGCTCGTTTCTTGTGAAAGGCATAGGTGATTGGCTTATGGTCAGTATATATACTAAAATTACGTCCTTCAACGCTATTGCGGAAGTATTTTACGGCTTCGTAGACACCTGTTAGCTCGCGGTCGAATGTGCTATAATTCCGCTGAGCTGGAGTGAATTTTTTAGAGAAAAATCCAAGTGGCTCCCATGTGTCGCCGTTTAACTGCTGTAAAGAGGCTCCGATCGCCGTATCGCTAGCGTCTACCATGATAGCGATTTTGGAGTTGGGATTCGTATGAGCTAGTAACGCTGCATTTGCAAGATGATTTTTGCAATCCTCGAACGCTGCGGTTAATTCCGAGCTCCATGTAAGTTCTCGTTTGTCATTCTTTTTCCATCCGGCTATACAGTCAAATAATTTCGCCTGGGTGTGGATAGCATTAGGTAGGAACTTTCGGTAGTAATTAAGCATACCTAAAAAACGGCGCAGACCTTTCGCGGTTTTAGGTAGTGGAAATTCTGTTATCGCTTTCACTTTTTCTTTAATAGGGGTCATCCCCTTTGGAGTAATTGTATGCCCCAGAAAATTTACGGTAGAGGCACCAAATTGACATTTTTGGATGTTAATGATAAGACCATTTTCAGCTAGGCGTTTGAATAAAATGTCTAAGTGTCTTTGGTGTTCTTCTTCACTTGAGGATGCAATTAGTATGTCATCAAGATATACAAAACAAAAGTCCAGATCCCTGGTGATGGCGTGCATAAAGCGTTGGAAACTTTGTGCCGCGTTGGATAACCCGAATTGCATGGTGGTAAACTCGTACAATCCGAACGGTGTGATGATAGCCGTTTTCGGTATGTCCTCAGGTTCTACAGGTATCTGGTGATATGCCCGCGCTAAGTCAATGGTCGAGAATACTTTTGCTGATGACAGTTTGTGAGTGAAGTCGTGGAGCTGAGGGATCGGATATTTGTCCGGAACGGTCTTTGCGTTTAAACGCCTATAGTCTCCACAGGGACGCCACTCACCGTTAGGCTTTTTTACCATATGCAACGGACTGGCCCAGTTGCTCTTGGAAGGTCGGCATATTCCCTGTTCCATCATAAATTTAAATTCGCGTTTGGCCGCTTCTAGAAGTGCTGGTGCTAACCTGCGCGCACGTTCGGTTACAGGAGGGCCTTTAGTTTCGATACAATGGGTCACTGTATGTTTAATTCCTGTTGTCTCCATGTTAGGCCGCGTCAAGCTTGGGTATTTACAGAGGATATCTCGATACTTCAGGGTGTTAGATATTGTTGAAATGCCTGAAGAGATTCCTTTGTATTTCGTGCCTCGAATCAGCAATCCTGTAGACGAGTCCGTGATCGCTGCCTTTTTTAAATTTACGGTAAGGTTGAAGTTGTGCAGAAAATCGGCTCCCAAAATAGCTCTTGATACATCTGCCACTATAAATTTCCACTTCATTGTCCTACGTAGACCCAAGTTGAGTTCCAGTATTCTTGTGCCGTAGGTTTTAATGCAATTACCACTGGCGCTGTACAAAGCTGGTGTGCAGCTATCCGAGGTAATGCATTTTTTATTGTGGTTAAAATCTCTAGGGATTATGGAGACGTCAGCTCCCGTGTCCACGAGGAACTTCTGACGTGTTTCGCGATCAAATAGAAAGAGACGACAAGTATTAGCAGGAAGCTCACATGTCTCTACTGTGGTCTTCCTCTGTCGTTTCCCTGGTGTTTTTTTGGAAAAGAACACGGTTGGTAGCACTTGTATGCCTTTTCACCATAAATGTTATGCCATTTACAATATCCCTCAGGGTTCCTGTTCGGAGATCTCCCACGAGACCCTGACCTTGGTCTTCTAGCGGGGTTTTGTCTAGATGGGGACTGGTCGTGCGAATTTCGGCGAAAGTTTTGTCTATTTCGTCCTTTATAATCGGATTGTCGATTGGCGTTGTTTTGGTCTAACTTCAATTGTTTGATTTCTCTTGTAAGTGTGAGCACTTGTTTTTGAAGTTCTAGAAGTATGGAATTCTCAGGTTCTTCGGCTCGCGATGTGCTTGGTCGCTTGTTACGGTCAACCGCGGTACATTCGGTTGCCTGGTACACATCAATAATTTTATCCGCCGCTGAAGCAAGTTGTTCGAGATCGTTGTCTGACAGTGCGGACAGTATCGCCTGGACATGCTGTGGGAGTCTCTGCAACCATAGTGTTCTGACGATGGCGCTCTTTGCCAAAGCGGGTCCCGCTAACTCCTGCATGTGCCTTAGTAGACCAGTTGGTTTTCGGTCCTCCAACTGGATGCCGGTGAGAAGTCGAGTTAGTCGCTTCTCCTCCGAGTCCTGAAGACGCTCGATGAGGGCTGTCTTGACGCGTACATATTTTTCTTGGGCTGGTGGATTAATTATTATGTCGCTTATTATCTGCAGGGTGTCAGGATCAAGAGCGGCAATTACGATGTTGTACTTGGTGAAGTCATCTTTTATCCGAGAATTCACGAACTGTGCCTCGGCCTGGGCCAACCAGAGAGCAATATTAGACTTCCAACAGCTCGGTAAGCGTACTGAAACTGGGTGTACGTCCGATGCTGGTCTGCTGTCTCCTTCCATGTTGTTTTTGCTGTGATTGCCGCTTGGGATTGTGGGAGGATGAGAAACGCTTGAACTGCTGGCGTTTCCTTCGTTGGTTACGATGTGATTACTTGAGTTTGATTCGTTGGAGTTTTCTTCTTTATTTTCCTTTTCGATAGTAAACATCTCCCAATTTGGTCAGAACAATTAGCAGCAGATATGGCAAAATTTCAAAGGAAGTGAATGTATGAAATAATTTTTTATTTAATACCCATATAAGTTTAAAAATGATTTCTAAAATTGTTTGTTGCAAATTGATAATGTTTTTATTTTAAAAGTTAAAATTTTTGAAATCTGTTAAAAATTATTTAAAAGTTTAAAAATAACCGAAATTTTTAATATTTTATTTTAGATGATGCCAGAAAGTAAGAAGACAAAATCATCCGTACGATTAATATTGTAATACTATTATTAAAATTTATTACTTGGCTAAAAATATGTATAAAAATCTCCAAAACTCATGAAATTTAATATTATCATCAAAATGAAAAGTGCTAAACTTTAATAATATTATTGAAATATATTAAATGATGATAAATTTATTGGTAGGTAGTTACGTTTTCGAGATGCAATTAGATTACATGAGCTCTGCAGATTTTTCAAAGGCAACACATTTAAGTTGTAACATATTGTATACGCTTCAATTAATGTAACAATTTTCTAAAATGCTGGAAAAAAAAAAAAAATAATTAGATTAATGTAAAACTTTTTAAAAACTTTCACGTGTCTGATGAGTCATCTTTTTCGTGAGATCGGTTGGCTGCCTTTCTCTCGGCAAAACTGGTCCGCGAAACTCGCCGGTGTGGCTCTGCCTTTATCCGGAAGATTCCAAGCGGTGATGTGTGTCTCCGCCTTTAACCGCTCGCCTTTGTGGATCTAGCTGAAATGGAAGGCCAGCGAATTTAGTCCTTTTTAATGCACAAAACAAGGAAATATACATAATCTTTGACAGGGATTCATGAGACAGCTAGATGATATCAGACAAAAATGGTTAGCAACGGTTTTATACCGTTTTACTTCAAAATGTTGTTATAAAAATGGCGGGTTTCACAATCCGCGACTAATTCAATTTACATTTCACAATTAGAATTATTAACTTGAAATTTGTGGGTATATGAAAAAAACATTATGTTTTAGCTGAAAACAAAGCACGTTGTTAATTTTAATAGAAGTTAAAACTCATTTTAAACCTTATGCTCGTTTATCACTGTCATTATTTGATAGCATAAACGAAGCACGTTATATTTGTAAAATACTGAGGTCCCCCCCGGTGGTCATTGAACGTAATTGAAGCTAAATTAAGAAATGCTTTTAAATATTAAAAAAATAAAATGCGACTCACCGGGTGCGTGATTTCTCAGGATTCGCTTCCCGACTCCTGACGGCTGCTGTATGCGAGTTTCCCATTTCTTCTTGTGTGAGTCGGGTCACCAGTTTGGTGTAATATTTAGTAGTTTGTTGAGATGAATGTGGGTAGATCCAATAATGTCATCTGCTATTTCCGTTCAGCGATCCGCGTGGTTATACTTACCTCACACTTCTCTGATCTGACTCCAAGGGTTACCAAATATACCAAAAATGAAAGGAATGTTTCGGAATACTGAAGTTACATTTATTTAAATTACGAAATACTACAAGTATTAACTTGGAAGGTTTATAGGGAAGATACTCAAGCAAACAAGCTAGCGCGTCAGGTAGCCGGGAAACGAATGAATTCCGTTCGCTTTGCCGGAACGGAATTCGCGCAGGCGCGGTGATTGAGTTGCCCGTGCATAAAAATCAATTATTAGGCTGTTGAGCATCATTCCCTACAGGATAAAAAACAGTAGCGCTTTGCAACCCGGCCAGGGCTTTGCAAACGCTTTCCGAACTACACTACACGCAACCCCGCCCAATTTCCCGACCAGGGAAATTACCAGACACGTTCGCGGATTCCAACCAGGAACCGCCGTTACGTTCGTGAACTTCCGCCAGAAAGTCCAACCAAGTGACCGTGAAAATTCTGACCAGGAATTTGCGCAAGTTCCACTTTGCACAAATTTTCACTACAAAGATCTCTCGCAACTCTACCTGTGCAATAACAAATAAAAAATAAAAGATAACTAAGTGTAAAGTGCCTAGTGACTGTGTGCGTTCGCGGAGACTCGACCATCAGCATCCAAAGGGAAGTGACTGAACATTTTATTTATTTTAACCACCGAAGTGATTAGACTCTGAACAATTACATAAAGACCTTACCGTAGAATTAAGCAAACAGACTTTCTAATTTTAGGACTAATTAATTAAGTAGTTTTAAGAACTCCAGATACTAATATCTACAGCCTGTATGTCGGACGAATATCTACAGCTCATATATTGAACTAATATCTACGAACTTCAGAGTGTTGACTAATATCTACAGAGCGAAGGTTGAACTAATATCTACAGAGCGTAGGTTGGACTAATCAGCTAAACGTGTCCAATAGTCCGATATTAGGTATTTTTACATACATACTTACATAAATTAAGTTTTTAAACTGCATACGCAATATTACGTTATTCCAATATGCTATACATAATTGCAAATCCAACCTCTGCCAGTGCTGTAGATATTCGTCAACACTTTGGTTCTCATAGATATTAATCAACAGTTTGAGCTGTAGATATTCGTCAACACTTTGATTCTCATAGATATTAGTTCGATTTTTTCAGTTTTTGAATTCCTGTAGATATTAGTAGACGCCCCCGTTTTAAGACTAACACTAGGTTAATAATTAACACCTGCCTTTTGTGTCCTAATGTAATAAATGTGTCGTTTCGTAAATCAGTAGCTTTTTTTAATTGTTCCTCCTTAATTTTAAGTTTATAGTTTTAGTTTGAACCCGCCATAAAGCGCGGGCGTATCATACTATCTACTCGAGTCACAAAAGTTGTAAAAAGGGGAACTTTTTACCTTTGCTTATTATTATGTGTATAATTTCTTCAAATGCACATTGTCTATGGATATGTCAATTTTCGTCTTCGTTGCGAGACTTGCCACCCGAGCAGTGTGCAGTCACAGTTACTTCTGACTTCGCCGTCCGTGAGTAGCTTCTGGTTATACCGACTTAATAGTAAATGCCGTTATTGGTGATTCCTTACTGTACGAATTTGTCGCCGTTTGATTGATCAATTTTGACAGCATTCCCGATATAATATGTTGAGCTACCCAACACCAACCAAGTAAACACGTGACAGAGGAGAGTACGGGAGTTTGTTCGTTGTCGATTTACGGCCGTTGTCACACAAAATTCAAGAGACCCTGAACAAAACGATTCACCCGATTCTACTTGGTAAATTTCCTTATAATATGATGTGTTTACTTGCATTTACAATCAATGTCAATAATGCACTTCGGTAAATATGCAGTTAGTCCACCTCACGGATAATACGGAACGTTCGTGTTGTCGAAGTTTAATGCACGGATAATACGGAATGTTCCTTTTTTAACTAAAAGATAATCAAATATGACATTTGTCGGAAGTACCACACTTATAAAATAAACTACCATGTCATTATAATTTAAAAGAACATTCCAGGTTTTGATTGGTTTGTTTGGCAAAGCAGGGTTTGTCTAGCGGGTTTGTGTAATTATTCTAATATATTTCTTTCCATGTTCTACTGTTATAAACACAGGTACAAACTTGTTAATAATGCATTCACTTTGTTTTACGCAAAAATATTTTTTTCTATGATTTGCAGCAATGTCTATGAAATGTTCAAATGAAAACGATCAATAAACAATGGCGTTACCACGTGAGTGGATTAATTTTAACAAAATTAAAATGAATGCATATTTTTTGCATGTTTTTTTGGTCTCCCCCGACTTAAATACTCGTAATAATTAAGCTAAATCTAACTGTTTGAATAAAAAAATTTCCATATAAGTAAGTAGTGAGTAAGCTGTTTAATGCATAAATAATTAGACTTCTCAACTATGTTTTATGTTTCGTCCTGAAATTCAGAAACTACAATTTACTGTTTATTTTATGGATCAATTAACAATGTTAAGATTATGTACTTTATACATATTATGAGGCGACTTGTTCAACCCACGCAAAACTGCACCAATATCGAATTGACAGATATACTGTTGAATTTAATGACAATGATTAATTCACGACAATGACTCATTTTAACTGAAAGTGCACTATTGAAAAATAATTATTTCTCTGTGTTACATTTACGAAGAAAACATTGCGTTTGTTTCTATTGAGCCAATAAGACCCGGCATTCAGAATTTCTCCTGATTTATAACATATTTTCCTTGAACACTCTGTTTTTTTTTTATTTATTTATTAATTTACGTACGATAATCCATTAAAAACATAATAATAACATGAATAAAAAGCAGAGATGACAGTGAAGGTAGAGCACATATAGATGAAAAGCAATGACAATATAAAATGTAAAAGTACATATAGAAGACACTACAAGTCAAAGCATGAAGAAGCATTTAAATATTACTTATCGACTGCCAAAAGTCATTTAGTTTTACACCAAAAAATTCATTGCTTTGACTTGCGTTGACAAGTCTCGACATTCTGGATAAAGGAGAATGGTATCCATAATTAGTAGAATGTTGATTGAGGAACAGCAGTTAAATATTTCGTAGTATACGGGAAGGGATGTTAAAACGTATGAGTTATAACAAAGCAGGTATAGTTTAGTAAGTTTAAAAAAAATTACGTATTATCTTAGAAGATAACATCCATACATTTGCTGAGCCGAAACGTATTATCTTAGAAGATAACATCCATACATTTGCTGAGCCGAAACGTATTATCTTAGAAGATAACATCCATACATTTGCTGAGCCGAAACGTATTATCTTAGAAGATAACATCCATACATTTGCTGAGCCGAAACGTATTATCTTAGAAGATAACATCCATACATTTGCTGAGCCGAAACGTATTATCTTAGAAGATAACATCCATACATTTGCTGAGCCGAAACGTATTATCTTGAAGATAACATCCATACATTTGCTGAGCCGAAACGTATTATCTTAGAAGATAACATCCATACATTTGCTGAGCCGAAACGTTAATTATATTTAATTCACTCAATAGAAAAAAATTGAAAAGTAAATTATTATAAATCATATTAATCAAAAATTATTAAAAACATTTTTTTCTGTTATTTCACAAGGGTATGAAAAATTCACAGTGCTTCTTTAAATGCCAATTAAGACATTTGCTGAGAGATTTTGCACTACTTTAAACGTGGCGTGTTTTATTCATTATTTTCACTTGCTTAATCAATCATGTTTTTAATATTAGCGTGCTCCTTCTATCATTCGTATTTGCGTATCTCCCTTTCAAACCATATACTACTTGTTGAATCCTTACTACGGAGCTTTAACCAAGCGGTCTCTCTTCTTTGAGACTTTGGTAAAAAAAACTCCTCAAAGGCTCTTTACCCGCCTTGTCTTCCCTGGTTTGTCACATTTTCCATAGATTGGTCTTTTAGCATATATCTTGTTATTGCATCATCACAGTTACTCTTTGTCCTACGTCCTAGAATTTTATTTATTTCATCCCAGGTCACTTTGATGTCTGAAAAATGATTTTTAAATCTGTCATTATAAAATACAGTTTATTTTTGGTTTTTAATTTGGTATCAAAATTACCAAGATTTTTGGTGAGTTTTTCCATCGTTTGAATATACAATCCATTATTTTATTATCCAAGGTCTTGCTTTAGGTTTGACATCTATAATTAATCTACTATTTTCATAAAATTCATAAAATTTGCTTTTAATTTGATTATATATATTAGTGCAATCGTTTTTCCGTAGTTAAGGAACTTCATTCATAATTTCTAATCGAGGAATCTATACGTTATGATAAAATTGAGACTTTCCCTACTTTATTTACATTATATTTATTCGTTTTGTAATATGGAATGCCCACACCTGTCGTAAAGTGACAGGCGACAATAAAGTCACACACACAAGCATATAAAGTGTCCGTGTCTTTGTTCTTACTATTATAGCTAACAAATATACGATCCAGGCAAGTACGTGATACTTTATTTTTGGCTATCGCTTCTCTAGTGACGTCGTGGATACATTTTGTGAAGTAATTATTTGAAAGACTGTTTTCGCGAGTAAAGAGTCCTTGAGGAGTTTTTTTTTTACTTTTTTAGTAGTTTTCCCGTCAGTAATCTATTTGAAACAACTTTAAAACTAATCTAATTGGGCTAATTAATTACATTTTTGTTACAGTTATACTTTATTTTCAGTTGAGAACATTTACTATCACATAACAGGACGCTATCACAGCAATACCATGGATCTTCCCAACCCAGAGAGTGTTTCCATTAAGACGGAACCAGGCTCTCAGGAAGAAGGCGCAGATGAAATTCCGTATACGGATATAGATATCCACCTCCAGGATGTAAAGAAGGAATGTTTGCAGGAGAATGTTCAGCCAACTAGTAAGTTGCACTGTGTATATCACAACGGTGTTTCAGATGGACGCAGTTAGGACTATATTTTATTTATTTTTATTTATAAGTACATGTTACATACATAATAAATTTCCTTCAGAAGATACGTTAGGTCACCATACTAGGCAGCTGCCTGTATCATGGTGACCAACGGAGGATAGTTATTTGAATTGAAGTCTAGTACTCGTAAGTGTAAACATATCTAAGTAAAATTATTAAAAAAAAATTATATTTGTAATATTTGTTATGTTTGTGCTACGTTGACAATATTTATTTATTTATTTTATTTTAAATGCACATTAACAGTTATATATAACCAATAATAAACATACATTTTATTTTATTGATTAATAATAGCGTTTTTGAATTGATGAATATTTTGCTTAAGAAATATCTATATCAAGGGACAGGAAATTTTGTAACAGAATCATTTTTCCGAGCGGCATTTATAATAGTAAGTTAGTTCTACATCTCGGAACAACAAAAGTTCTGTATCTGCGAGCTCTTGTGATAAAACTCATTTTTTTGTATTATTTCGGGAATACAGATGTTACCTTTTAAAAGTTGATATGCTGTTGTCAGCAAAGCAGTTTTCCTTCTGTTGGTGAGGCTATTAATACCCAGCATATTGGACTAAAATGGATATAACCAGGGATAATATCCGAAATCTCTATATCTCAGAAACTTCTTTTGTGCTTTCTCTATCATTTGAGAGTAAGAATCCAAAATGCTACGTACTAAACTGTATAGCACACGAATCGCGGCCGTGCTGCAAAAATGTCTGGAGTTGCTTAGCACAAATCCTAGCATTCTTACAGCTTTGCTGCATATCGTTTCTGTACGTGAAATATTAGATGCGTGTCAAGTTTGATTCCCAATTCTCTCGAAATAACAATGTGCTGAAGAGATGAATAAGACATTTTGTAGTTATAGTAAATCATTTTGTTTGTCTTGGTGTAGCACATAATGGAGCATTTCTTATTATTAAATCCTAATTTGTTGGATTCCATTCGACGATAGAATTTATATCACTTTGTAGCTGCAAGCAATTTTCCAAAGATTTTATTAAAAGGAATAAGTAGTTTAATGTCATCCGCGAATAAGAGAAACTTAGAAAATTTTATGAAATACTAAATGTCGTTGATAAATAGCGAGAAAAGTAAGGGTCCAAGACATGACCCCTGTGGAACTCCAGAGTTTGTGATGAAGTTGGAAGAGTGGAAAATACCAGAATTTTCGTATCAATATAATCCAAGACTAAATAGAAATATTCGTAAAAATAGTACTGACGACCCCAATTTGTGTTGTAACACTTACCATGTATTTACTTTGCGTAAAAAAGTATTGAAAAATATATTGTTTTATAAAACATTAAAATTGCGTAACTATAATTCAGTGTTTACAATAGAAAGTCCAACATACTTTTCAAAATACAAATTAATACATTACAAATTCATTGACGCTTGTCTTGTTATTTTGTCATTCCAGATGGCATTAATTTAGAGACTGTTCCCATCACGACAGAACCAGGACCCCGAGAAGATGTAGGGGCAATTCCTTATAGAGAAATAGACATAGACCTCCTGGATGTAAAAAAGGAATGCTTAGAGTATTCTGAAAGAGCCTCTACCCAGACTGCGGGTAAAATCTATGTTTTTTTTTTTTATTTCATTTTGCCAATTCACTGTTTTCGTTATTGATATTTTTTTTTGTACGATAGATTATTTATCCAGTAACAGATTTCTTATTTTTGCATCCATGTTTTGGAAAATTCTTTCAATAGCACCATTTCTCCTCTAAGTCTATGCTGTGCTGAAGGATCTGTTCTTAACAAGTATTGAGAACAAATCGTGGCGACGAATACGACCTAAGTCTTCAAGCATGTGTATTTCATAGCAATCCAAGAATGGCTCTCAATGGATTTACGAATTGTAGTAAATCTGAGTATTGTAGGAAATGCATAAAGTCCAGTATTTAGGCTTAAACTATTTTTTGCATCAAATTAGTCCATATGGTGCATGAACCCCGGATAAATTCTATGTAACTTTTTTTAAAGAAAGACAAACATTCCCAGGTTACGAGTAATGCCAAAAATGTTGCTTGAGTCGTGATAGAGGACTCAGCCAGCCGGGGAAACAAACACGCGACGCCCGGGTGGGATACAAACGCGATGCCCACTCAGACATTGACCGGTCTATAAACATACATCAGGATTTTTTTCTAGATTTGTTCAAGTATATTTATGTATTTAAGTTGGTGCGGAGTCCATGCACATTAGTATACAACAGCTTACTTCTTGTATTGACTTTGAACATGGCTGTCAATGGATCTGGGTCAATAAACTGTTTAGATGTTCTGATGATAAAACCCAAGCAAGTTGGAATGAGCCGTGTGTGACCCTAAAACGTTAGTTTTTTGGTTTCGTCAAGCGTTGGTTCTTTCGTTAGATCTTTAATGCATTTGACTGTATCTACTAATTGAGCTTTATCTGCCATCTTTTTCAGACATTGTAATGAAACTGAAGACAAATCCCGGAGAAAACCCTTATTCATGTTCCCATTGTTATTACTCTTGCGCACACAAGTCAACGTTTGCACAACACATGATCATCCATACTGGAGAAAAACATTATTCGTGTTCTGATTGCAGTTATTCATGTTCTCTAAAAGGAACTTTAAAACGTCACATGTGTACCCATACTGTGGAAAAGCTTTTTTCATGTTCCGATTGCAGATATTCATGTTTTCGAAGGGGAACTTTTAAACGCCACTTGTATACCCATACTGTAAAAAAACCGTTTTCATGTTCATACTGTAAATATTCATGTTCTCACAAGGGTCATTTAAATCGTCACACGCTTACTCATACTGGTGAAAAACCTTATTCATGTTCCTTCTGCAGCTTTTCGTGTATACAAAAGGATAATTTAAAACGTCACATGTTTATCCATACTGGAGAGAAACCTTACTCCTGTTCCAACAGCAACTGTTCATGTTCTGAAAAAAATAGTTTAAAATGTCACGTTCTAAACAATACTATTAAAAAGCCTTATTCATGTTACTTCTGTAAGTATTCATGTTCACAAAAGATTCGTTTAATCCGCCACATACGTATCCATACTGGAGAAAAACCTTATTCTTGCTCCCACTGCAAATATGTCAGTTCTGAAAAAGACACTTTAAAAAGTCACATTCTTGCCCACACTGGGGAAAAACCTTATTCATGTTCCTATTGCAGCTTCTCATGTTCTAAAAAAGGAAATTTAAAACGTCATATCCTTACCCACACTAAAGAAAAACCTTATTCATGTTCCCATTGTCACTACTCCTACTCATGCAAGTCAATCTTAGCACAGCACTTGCGCATCCATACCGGAGAAAAACCTTATTCATGTTCCGTCTGCAACTTTTCGTGTTCTCAAAAAGGAACTTTAAATCGTCACATTCTTTCCCATACAAGCGAATAACCTTATTCATCTTCCTAAATCATATTTCCTTTTCATGAAAAGAGACAATTGGAACGTCACATTATTACTCATTCTAGAGAAATACCTCGCTCATATTTCTTAGGCAATTCTGCATATACTTACTTGAAAGAGAAATTTAACACGTCACATGCTTTCCCGTTTTTAAGAAAATTGAGGGAATCTTATTATGTTAGTTCGTCTCACGCTTAGTGAAACTACGGCAAACAGTATCATCACAAGGAACTTTAAAATACCATATGCTCGCTCACTCATACTAGAAAAAACCTTATTCGTGTACCTACTGCAGCTACTTGTATTCTAAAAAGGGAAATTTGAAATGTCACATGCTTCTTACCCATTCTGAAGAAAAACCTTATTCATATTTCGAGTGCAACTATTTATGGTCTGAGAAGGGATCTATAAAACGCCACATGCTCACCCCATACTACAGAATAATCTTATTCACGTTTCAATTGCAGCCATCAATAATCTTGATAGGAACATTTTGAACTTTTGTGTAAAAAAACAAGAGTTCAAAATTTAAGGCCCATCAACTGTCCACTATCCCCTTCTGCCACTCTCGTTTGTTCACTGCAGCCCCGTCCGTCTCGGTACCTATAATTCACATTCCGGCTAAAATCGCTCAGGGAGTACTTTTTTATCTGAGAGTTCTTTCAGTCCTTGAACACGCAACGTGTCATTTTTTTTCATCTTTTTGATTTCTGTAAAGAAATTATTTAATTTTAATTTATCTAGAACTACTTGGTCCCCGGCATGCTTTGCAATGCCGTTAAAATCCATTTAGTAGTTTTTGCGTGACAGAGTAACAAACACACGTATATTTTTTTTTTCTTCCTTTTTTTTATTTAGCATATAAAATATAATTAACATTTAGATGATTTAATAATTTGCGTACATGTTCATATTCAAATATCTTAATTCCATGAAAGTATTAGCTTGTGTCTGGAAGAGTAGTGTACATTTTTTGTTGCTATATTATATTATAAGTACCTACTTAAATTACAATGTGAAGGTAAAAACAATAAGTTGTAAGTGTTACGTAATTATAAGTATTTATCTACTATCGAACAATTTGACTATTTGGATAATGTATCTAGAATTATTGTAATTAGTTGTTCAAAACAAAACAAAATTTAACTTATTTGAAAATTGTAGTATCACTTGGAACTGAGTTCTAAGTTATTCTTAAGAATTAGGTTAGTCGAAACATTTTATTTTTTTTAGATTACCTTTATTTTTAACAAAGTTTATTTTTTGGATTTTATCGTTATGTTTTCTAATTTCATCCGGTAACCGATTGAAAAAAGTCTTTCTTAATAATTCCTTTATAATTCCTTAATAATAATTTTGTGTTTTCTGAAGTTGTTTCAAATTTTGATAATTTTTTTTGATTTTGTACATTTTCAATCGTTTGTGTTTTCCGGTTAAAAGGTTTATTGATATTTTTCGCAAGATTTTTTCCTACATTAGATGTCACATTGTTTAGGTTGAATATTAGCATCTATGATTTTATTTCCGTAGAAAGTATTTTATATTTGAAATAGTCTTCTTTATTTTTTTTTAAACAAATTGTTTGTTTACTTTTAATTTTTTTGCAAAAACTTGTAGACTGTAGACTTGTAGACTGTAGTTTCAGTAGTTGAATTTTTTTGTGTTAAGACAATATATTTTCAAAGTTTTTTGAGCGAGTTTCGGTATCATGTCTATTTAACATGTTCCATTGTTCATTATAAATGTTTTTCATTTTGTTTTGTGTATGATTTTTTCTTTGTTAAATCAAATTTGTTTAGTTTCATTTTGTTATCATAGAGAAGAATGCATGCATGGTGGTCAGTTATATTCGTTTTCCAAACAATTGACTTCATTTTGTCGGTCAGGTTTTTATTCATCCCAATTTCGTTCTACACTTCGCATGTGAAAAATGAAAATATTATTGAGATTCTTTGAAATTATGTCGTTACATGAATCGGTGTATACACATTCATATTATTGTATTTTAAAATTATTTTCTTTTAAATATAGAGAGTATTTTCAAAGTAGAGTGTGACGAAGAGTTAATAATATGAATACAGATTTTATAATGTGTAGATTGTTGAAGAATATTCCGTTTGTTTTAAGTATATAGATCATAAAATTATTCATTTTTATATCTTTTGGATATTCAGATGTACATAATATATAAGACATTGAGAATAAACATAGGATACTTTTATAAACATCTTAAATTAATATTCATATTCAATCTTCTGTTGAGTAAATGCAAGTAGTTTTTTGTAATATTTACAATTAGTTTGAACAAGAAAAATATATTTTCATTTTTTAGCACCAATATCGAATGTGTCTTAAGTACAATTTTCAATTTTTAGAACAATTGTTTTATAATCTGTAGATTGGTAAGAAACATAATGTATCCACCTGAAATCCTACCATCAGTATGTTTAGAATGTAATGGGAGCGAAAAATAAACAATTATTTTGATGCGAAGGTTACATGTCACAATGTTATCAATATAAAGTGAATTGGTTCTAGTTATACAGTTTGACACATACATTAAAAGCCTTACATTCATTTGCTGCCAACAACAGTATAGTGAGATTTTACATATCACGAACACATTTAAATTAAATTGATTATATTCATTAATGTTAGTTATCAAAATACTCAAATATAACCAAAGATTCTTATTTAAAATATATATTGTTGCATTTTGTATGATATGATAAAATCTGTACCCGAGAAGCATACGGATGCAAGTCCAATATTTGAAGAAATGAGTTTTTGATGCAGACTTGAATTAAATAATCATGTTTATCAGCGGCAGAAAGATACAGGTCCTTTCATGAAGAAAATATAGGATTTTCAAAATTGTATATGTATGCAACTACCATGTTGCAACAACTTTCTTAGAAGCAGAAGGATGTACCATGGACTTGCATCTTTATGATTTATGAGTATTATGACTCTTTCCTACGTATTATGTAGTATTGTGACTCAAATTATACATTACTACCCTTTCTATTAAACAATTCTTAAACATTGATCCTTTCATAATACACCACATGTCCACAAAATATTCCACTTCATTTAGAAGCAGAAGGACTCAAGTCCGTGTTTTTGTTTGACTCAAAGCAGCGTTTTATTATAAACAATATTTTTAAAGGCTTTACATATAAAATATTTCGTTTTATTTGCTCGTTTTTAAAACAAAACTAATTGATTTGATAATTTAAAAAAATATATCTATCAGCATGGATATCCGAAGAAGTTATGAGACCTTAGTTAGAGAAAAAATAGTTTTTTGGTTCTCCTGAACATTTACCTTTTTGGACTTGCATACGTATGCTTCTCGGGTATAGAAATTAATATTCAATATTTTGTTCAGCAATTGAGAGCATTTTTTTATATACCTTACAGTTGTTTTTGTCATTTGCTCTATGATTAACTGAAAATGTCATTTTATATTTTTCATTTTTATTGGTTGTTTGTCCTTGTTCCCACATTTGTGATCAAGACTGCAGTAACTGCAAACAGGCTTTTCGTCCTCTCTCTGCAGACATCTTGCAGTAAATCCATGTCCGAAGCGACAATGGTAACATTGCAAATCTGGATTTGCGTCATCAACAAAGATTCTTTGGTATCCGATTTTAATTTTATCTTTGTTTATGAGTGTTCTCCGGGTTTCACTATCTACTTCGACCACATAGATGTATCATTAAATTTATTTTTTATTATTTTCTTGACGTTGAAGACAGGTTTATGTTCTTTATTTTCCGACATAATTTTGATTTCTTCATTTTGTTCAATGGTGTCACTAGTGAAATCTTCTTTATCATAATCATTAAATATTCCCTTGAAAATTAAGGTAGATTTTTTTATAATTCTTTAGTATCGACATCTTTTAAGATCACCATTTGTAATTTCTTGGCGTCCTCTTTTTTTAAACACTAGGTGATGATTCTGTTTGGAGATATTTTTTTGATGCCTTCAATACATATTCCCAGTTTACTAATTTTAATGTTTTTGTATTTTTTTTAGTATTGCGTCATAAGCGTCACTATTTGTTTGTCAAGACCAATCATTAGATAATATTTATTTTTTTATATTTTTTTTTGTTTATTTTGGGGGTAATCATACATTTTATCTCTATTAGCGATTTCTGTTTTATTTTTATCTTCCGATATTTCAATTACCAGGTGACCTAATAACGATAGTATATTCGTGGCTTTATTCGTCACAATAATTTGTTGGTCTTTACTGAATTTTTTGAAATATTAGTAAGATTGTGCTTTTCCTTTGGAGGGGTGCAGACATACGTTCACCGTTCCATTTTCGGCTGTTGATATTTAGTGTGTAAGAAAAAGGGGCAGCATCATAATATGTTTAAGAACAAAAGCAAAACAATCAGCGCATTGAAATTTGACGTTTTTGAATTTTTGGAATTCACTTACTTCTCAATATTATACTTATCACAATATTGCTGCAGCTCTTTCAAAAGATGAGAATTTGTTCCATACAAAATGTATGAGGAAAAGAATTTTCTTTAACCCTTAATTACTCGCATGGGGTCAAAGCATTTTCGGATTAAAAAATGAAGCACTTGGCGCGGCCCGATTCCCCCCGCGCCATCGCTAGCTTCTTAACGCACGTCTAAGTTTGTATTTTAGTAACGACCAAGTCATGGGAGTGGAAGGACGCGTTGCTGCGCTCTTGAGCGATGAACCCGTGCGAGTAATTACGTTACTTTACAAATTACCAACAAAATGCAAGAAATGTTGTAACATTATATTATTACCTATAAATTATACCCACCATGGCTGGTCATCCATCAATATAAAATAGTGTTATTACACAAATATAATCAGCAAGGCACTGAGGGTAGGTAATCAGTAAAGAATGCCAAGTCAGAACAATGATTAATTTTATTATAATAAAAACCTGCCCTTGGGAACATTCTAAATTAGCAATGAGACTCTATTAAGTTAAAATATAATTAATCAACAGGGGTGGCTGGATGCGTAAGAAGTAACCAGCTGTGAATTTGATCATAATTTCTCTGACCGTGTCTATCGGAATCTTGCAGGTAAAATTTAAAAGAAATAACTGATGGGCGCCTGTGATTGTATAAACGAAAACATATTTATATCTCAGTAATCTCTAAAACTAAGTCAAACAATCTCGATCTGTTACAAATAAAATTTCATTCTCACGTCTCGAAGTCCGATCATGATGAAATGGGTTCCAGCCAATCACAGCCCGTTCAACAAGCACAACCTCCCGACCCCCGGTAATTCCGTCAACTGAAGAGCCGAACATTCTCGAATAATCCCTGAGTCATGCGTGGATTATTTCGGTGCGCAATGCAGCCAACTCTTCCATGCAAAATTGCGAATACGCTGGCAGCACCGTTACATTACCCCCTCACCCAAAATAAAATATTTCCTCCTGGAAATAATGAGGTCCAGCTGGCACCTCCCGAAAGAAACTGCTTGCCTTGTGAGACTTGCTCGTAGAGTTTTGTCGTCGATGAGTGCCAAACTTGAAGGATTGATAGACTGTACGATCCTGGTTGATAGAAGTACTTCCCAAACCATAAATTGTACATAAAGGAAGAAACGATGACCACCGTACTGTACTACAGTTGACATGACGTCAAAATGAGGCGATGAACAAAAGAAGTTCCATTATACATACAGCATCTCTCCAATAATGATGTATCAATACTTGATGACCCAAAGTGGCCCAAGGTAGAGATGGAAACTCTGGTACGATGTCATGAATTCAGCGTCCATAATCTTGATAGGATTTATTTGATAAAGATCCCTTCAAATCACCTAAGGACCCAAGATGGCCCACTGTAGAGGATCATAAAATGCCGATAATCAGATCATTCAACTATCTGCGTGTTTCACCGCACTTATTGGATCTTGATTAACGCTTCTGATGAATAATCCAAAATTGGAGCAGAAGAAAGAGTTTGAGTGAGGTTCTGTGTTGCGTGATGAAAAATTATCCGCACTGCGAGCTCTGCCGCACAATTTGAATGACGATGCATGTTGATTAAGACTGCATTTTGTGAAAGCTGAAGAAGATCCTTGAGTGATGTTCTGCATACATTGAAGAAATTATACGTGCTGCAATCACTGCCGCCCAATATGAATGAAGATATATGTTGATGAAGACTGCATCTTGTGAAGGTGAAGAATTTCCAGAAGTGAGATTTCAAAATAAGCGCTACTCTAAAGCTTACATAATGTTACTGAGTAAAATTGCAAGTGAAAGCTAACTTGAATGAAGAATAATATCTGCTTTAACTACTAAAGGAAAATTATTTTGAGAAAAAACGTAATAAATAACTCACATATTTAACCTGCAAGCCTGAATCCCTAAATAACATTATAAAGTTTAATTAAATGAAGTAGATATTACATAACAAAAATTGTGACATAAAATATTAGCAGCACTGTTACAAAATGAATGCAAAATCAAACGTTACTTAATGAAAACCCAAGTTGAAGAACTTCCCCTGACACCTGTGGATCAAAAGATAAAGTAATACCCGAGAATCAAACCATCTATTGTGGGAAAACAATGACCCCAAAATACAGAATGACGACATCTGTTCAAAAATTGCCCAATTAGAAGTTCCCATAAGAAATTGAATAATCACATGAAACAACCCCCATTGTAATAATTGACATAACGCACATTAAAAAAACAAACACAGCAATTAAATGCTTGTACATAATTGTAATAAATATTAATCTCTTTTATCAGAATCATTTTTTCACATTGGACAAGGTGTTGAAGCTTGCTCGAGCTCTTAAGCAAGTTCCAACACATGGTCGAATATAGAATAAAAATTATAAAAATTGTACTAACAAACTAATTTCAAAAAAATATCTTTTGTATTAATTATAGGATAATTGCACTTAGAAAATTGACCATGGAATTAAAAAAAAATAAATTGCTCAACAATCATTGTAATAACAAAACAAATTCAAAACCCTTAATAATAAACATTAGAAAATTATCATAGGAATTTAATTATGTTAATAGATTAATAATTTGCTTAATCATAAAATATATACCGATATTGTGCACATAACAAAATATACGTAAGAATGCCAGAATAGACCCTTATAGAAATGTTCACTAATACGTGTGAAACAAACAACCTCACCACCACCATATACAAGGGTAAACTATTTGGAACAATGCCCTTGTAATACGTTTCCTAAAACGATATCAAAAATAGATAATTATAAGCGTCTGAAGCTATCGCCTTAGAATAAATATTAATTATTTTATATTATTTAATTCTTTCATGGAAATTATCCCAATAGTGAACCAACATAAAGTAAGTGAAACAACAAAGTATTATAGGTTGCTACACACTAAAGCATAAATACATTCATATAACTGCGGTAATCCACCGTAAAAAGGATAACATAATTAATAAAAAGGTTTCGAAAAGTTTGAATAAACGGTTGTTACAGGGAAAACAAACCGAAATGACAGGTGAATTCAATGCATGAAAATAATGGCCAGTCACTTTCACACGTTGAATTATATAAATACTTAAGTATAAACATTTTACATTTGCAAAAGTACTACACATACATTAAATAAGAAACCACAAACACACACACAGGACAATGCAATCAACGTGAGGAAGTAAGGATTAGTCACGTCACCACGCTGAAAGATCTACATGCAAGTGCTGGATATGCATGCAAATAACTTAAACACACTTAACATTAAAAATAAAATGACAAAGAAAATCTCACAATGGAGATAAGAAAAATCAACCCCGATTGAAATAACCCAAAGGATCAACTGGAGTCTTCAGACCTAAGAATGTCTTTTATATGATAAACACCAAGTTTCTTACCACTCATATCAGCCAACTGATATGCTACTGGAGAAATTTTACCAATAATCTTGCTCCTAATGAATTTAGGCGCTAATTTTGCTTTTTGCTGAAAAGTTTTTACTTGCATCTGATAAAACGAATGAACGTCTCCAAACTGTGTCCCCGACACTAAATTGAATATCTCTACGACGCAAGTTGTAGTGCACCTTGTTGGATTGTCTTAAAGACGTTCGTACCTGAGAAAAGATGTCATTTAATTCTTCCAAACCTGATGCCCAAGAGTCACGCTTAGCAAAGGTAATTTCTTCAGCATTGAAATCAGTGCCTAAATAATCTTTTCCTGAAATGATGATCTCTCTACCAAAGTTAAGAAAGAACGGAGTATAACCTGTAACTTCATGAACTGCAGTGTTAATGGCTATCTCAATTTCTGGAAGATGATTCGCCCAAGTTCTGTGGTCAGATCCAACATACGAACCAAGCGCTGCTACCAAAACCTTGTTAACACGTTCCACAGGATTGTTCTGAGGATGATATCTGCAATTATAAAACAGGTGACGTATATGAAACTTATTGGCCAAAGCTTTCATATCACGCGAAATGTATTGAGGACCATTGTCCAAAACAATGGTGTCCGGAACTCCAAATTTTAGGAAAATCTCATTCTCTAAAATAGTAGCAATGTTCAATCCAGTGGCCTTCCTCAGCGGGAAAAGCCTAGTATACTTAGAGAAGAAATCAGACACTACCAACAGATGAGTATAACCTTTCTTGTATGAACTCGGATATGGCCCAAGTAAATCAGTCGCAATCATTTGCCAAGGGCGCTGAACCAATTTGGGATTTCCCATGAGACCTGGCGGTAACAAATTAGTACTCTTGTAACCTAAGCAAATTTGACACTTACCGATGAAAGCTTTTACATCAGCAGCCATTTTAGGCCAATAATATTTTTGTCTAATTCTATTCAGGGTTTTCAAAATCCCGAAGTGGGCGCAAGTAGGAGGAACATGGTGCTGTACAATCAAACTATTCCTGAGTTCCTTCGGAACTACCTCTTTCCAGTCGTAGGACCTATGTAAAGCCTCCATACTCTGGATATGTTTAAAGAGCCTATCATTGGAAATTCTCCACGCCGGATACTTTTCAGGGTTGGCCAAAATTTTCTCCTTTAAATTGACGTACCAATTGTCCGAGGTAGAAAAATTTTGACTAATCGTATCTACCTGTAAAGGATCCCGTGATAATGCGTCAGGAATTACATTTTCTTTACCGTTCCTATGTATAATTTCAAAGTTGAACTGCTGCAACCTGACTGCCCAGCGCGCGAGACGTCCTGAGGGCGACTTCAAACTGGTCAACCACTTCAGGCTGTAGTGGTCTGTTATAACCTTTACCGGAATAGGCGAGCCCTCAATATAACCCCTGAATTTTTCCAACGCGAAAATCATGGCATTTAACTCTTTTTCCGTGGTTGAGTGGTTCCTCTCTTGAGCAGAAAGTGTTCTTGAAATGAAAGAAATAGGGTGTTCTAACCCCTTATCATCCAGTTGTGAAAGACATGCTCCGAGCCCTACATTCGACGCGTCTACGCTAATCGTGAACGGTTTCTTGAAATCAGGACATGCGAGAACCGGAGCGGTTACAAGAAAGTTTTTAAGTTTTGAGAATGCTGATTGCGCTTGATCGTTCCACACAAATTTCTTACCCGCGAATTCTTTCTTTGTTAAAACATACAAAGGTGACGCAATGCTAGAAAAATTGAAAATGAATCTCTTATACCACGAGAGTACCCCAATGAACCTACGTAGGCTCTTTTGTGACGTAGGGGTGGGAAAATCAACAATAGCCTTGACTTTATCCGGATCAGTTCGGAGGCCTTTGTCATCAATGACAAAACCAAGGTATTTAAGGGAGTCCCTGCAGAAAACGGACTTCTGGACATTAATCGTAAGACCGGCGGCTTGTAGTCTCTGTTTAACTTGTCTCAACAGATAAATATGCTCTTCGAAAGATGAACTAATAATGATAATGTCATCTAAGTAGCAAAAGACTTTGCCATCAAATTCAGGCCCTAACACTTTATCCATCAATCGCATCATCCGGGAACTTGCACCATGTAAACCGAACGGCATTGTGACGAAATGAAACAACCCACGCTTGGGTATCGTAAACGCGGTTTTCTCCTTAGAACTTTCCTCTAGTGGAATTTGGAAAAAGGCATCATTTAAGTCCAAAGTTGATAAATAACGAGCACCACCTAAGCTGTTGAGAATGTCTGAGATTAACGGTAAATTGTAGGCATCGCGTTTCGAGACGGCGTTTAAACGTCTGCTGTCGAGGCAAAGTCTGAAAGTGCCATTTTTCTTGGGTACTAAGACAATGGGATTATTCCATGCGCTGTTGCTCGGTTCTACAACACCTAAATCTAGGAGTCTGTCAAGCTCCCTATGTACTTCCGGAAGTAAGTGCGGAGAAATGGGATAAACCCTTTGTTTAATAGGAGGCACATCACCCGTGTCTATAACATGATGTTCTAACTCTGTTCTGCCTAACCGATCTCCTGAGTAATCCACAAACTCCTGAACCACTTTGTTCAAGACGGAACGTTGGGATTGAGATAAATTTTTCTCACTATCAAGCCCAATAAGATTAGATGCTTGAACTCTACTGTCTGAATCCTTACAAGACATTAATTTCGAAATCTTAGGACAAATGTTGAACATTTTCCAAAAGTCACAACCCAGAATAATGTCAGATTTAATGTCTGGCATAATAACAAAATTGAAAGTTCTAACAACATTTTCAAAACGCACCGGAAGAGCTAACTTGTAAGAGCAGGTAACCGAATGACCAGTTGCCGATACTAGAGAGAACTCAGAGTCCAACTTTGACAAATTGAAACCTAAATCTAAGAATTTACGATGAAAGTTATTCCCTAAAATAGATACGTGCGACCCAGAGTCTAGACCGGAGTAGCCTGTGCTCAAAACTTGGAAAGAGATGTAAGGACGGCCGTCCCTGTTGGCCGCTCGCACCTCCTTCGAAGACCTTAAATTGTTATAAAAATCTCTTACGGTATCCAGCCACAAAACCCATTCCCGTGAAGTAGTCTCGGCAAACGCTGACGTCATAGCGCCCACCGAAAGGACCTCACGGGCCATCAGTTTTTTTGACGACGGCAGCCGCAGAGAGGAGCCTTGACACCTGGTCGCCCGCAGCGAAAGCAGTGCACCTCCCTAGAATTCACATTTGACTGGTTAAGCAAAACATTGGTCAAATCACGACGGTTCTTCCTGAAATTGAAATTAGGATTGGCTGTATTAACAAAACCATCTCTATCGTTAGAGTAATTGTTTCTAGAGGAATTCAAATTGTTCAATTTACTGTCATTATTCCTATTGCTAGCTTGGTTATACCTAGAAAAATTTGAATCAATCGGATTCCTCTCATTGCCTCTATTACCAGAATAGCCATTCCTAACAGAATTGAAATTATTAGGATGAGAATTACCAGTATGAGATCTGTCGTAAGAACGGTTGTCAGCCAATTCAATCATCCTACCTAATTTTTTTAAGGTTAACAAATCAGGGATCTCAGAAAGTGAAAGTTTCTGAATATATCTCGGCAACATATTACTCAGTAAAATCTCCAGAATCTCATCTTCCGGCAACTTTTTGGACAATTGATTATTAAGCGATTGAACACGTGTGATAAAATAGCTTAAATTCTCTTTCTGAAATTGAAACGTCGCTCTGATTTGTGACAATAATCTCCTTTCATGATCTAATAGTTCAAATTCGTTTTTTAACGCGACCACTATGTCCGCCCAAGATGAGAAGGATGAGCGATTTACCCTAAACCATTGTAGCGCCTGTCCTGAAAACAATTCGACTGCAGAAGAAAAAAGTGAAGCATAACTTACATTTCTAGCGACAGCAAGTTCTTCTACCCGTTCTATGAAATTGCGGACATCCGTAGAGCCATCGTAAGTGAGGTTCCACTTGTGTACCGGAAACGACGGAGGAGACGGAAATGACAACGCCGAACTGGAACCCGCCGATGTATCATCCTGTTTCGCCATGATAATTTTTGCCGCAGATTTACTCCTAGTTTCTACACCTTCGTCCATAACCTAGAACTCGATTGTAGGGTAGAAAAAATTTATTAGTACACATGCAACAACACGACATGAAAAATGATAATGCACAAGCAATCGCCAATTCTAAGAAAATAATAAGTAAGGTATGCTGCCAGCGAACTGAACAGCAAAATAACTTAAAAGCGTAATAACGCTGATGAGCTGACGGAAACCAAAGCAACAAACTGTGTGAATCTATGTGTAAAATAACGGATCGGTAAGTTGGTCGTGGGACGGGCTGTCATAAACCCAAGCGAGACGTGAGAAACAAATAAATATAACAGATCGAGATGTAAACCATTTGATAATTGTGAAATAAAACACCTGCGAACACGTGCGAGAAAAAACAATAAAAAAAACAGGTTCAGCCGAAGCGCGCCAATGTTACATTATATTATTACCTATAAATTATACCCACCATGGCTGGTCATCCATCAATATAAAATAGTGTTATTACACAAATATAATCAGCAAGGCACTGAGGGTAGGTAATCAGTAAAGAATGCCAAGTCAGAACAATGATTAATTTTATTATAATAAAAACCTGCCCTTGGGAACATTCTAAATTAGCAATGAGACTCTATTAAGTTAAAATATAATTAATCAACAGGGGTGGCTGGATGCGTAAGAAGTAACCAGCTGTGAATTTGATCATAATTTCTCTGACCGTGTCTATCGGAATCTTGCAGGTAAAATTTAAAAGAAATAACTGATGGGCGCCTGTGATTGTATAAACGAAAACATATTTATATCTCAGTAATCTCTAAAACTAAGTCAAACAATCTCGATCTGTTACAAATAAAATTTCATTCTCACGTCTCGAAGTCCGATCATGAAGAAATGGGTTCCAGCCAATCACAGCCCGTTCAACAAGCACAACCTCCCGACCCCCGGTAATTCCGTCAACTGAAGAGCCGAACATTCTCGAATAATCCCTGAGTCATGCGTGGATTATTTCGGTGCGCAATGCAGCCAACTCTTCCATGCAAAATTGCGAATACGCTGGCAGCACCGTTACAATGTACAAGATTTGTGTGCAATGATCACTCTGAAATATACTGTCAACAGTGTAACAAGAGTGATTCGGAGAGTTCCTTAAAAAATACGAGTATTAACTATGATCTCAGTATACCTAAGTACAAATTGTTAATTATTGATAATTATTTTAGTTTAACTTGTTTTAGTGTAGGTAATTAGTTAGTAATTCATGTTATTACTTATAGAGATTGCAGAATAAACAAAGTACTTTAATAATAAACTAGTTTTATTTACTTATATATTTCAATATATATTACAAACTACTCATACTATTTGGGGTCATCTGTGACCCCATGCGAGCAGTTATGTAATGTTCTTTGTGCGAGTAATTAAGGATTAAGAGCTGACGGTGTTTCAAGACTGTCGTTAATAACTTGCTTTGTAAGAAATACCTTAAAAATGTACACCTTTCTTAATATCGATGGAATAAACAAACTATTGCAAACGATTCTTCGTTTTTTATTTTCTATTACATTATTTTACACACAATCCTTTCAATAACCTCAATGAAAAATGTGAACAGAGTATTTCACTAGCGTCACTCAGGCAGCCCGCACAGCGCACTTGAGCCCTTCCCAATTAATAATGTAACGAACAAAAGGGCAGTGGAGGTAATCCACCTCTTACCCGCCCTGGTATAAGTAACTGATGGTTACTCCTTCAAGGCTCTCGCAAGATTCTAATTTTTTTGATTAAACGAAGCTACATTTATTTATTTTGAACGAATCTAGACCTCCAGTGTCCATGCATACGTTGTTAGTAAGCAGTATGCAAGTGCTTAACAGGAAAAACAAAATGCAAAAAAATAGGTTAGTAAGACAAAGATAAATTAAACAGGGCAAAAGAAAAACTCATTCATGAGACTCCATGACGCGGAATTGCATCTGTAAAAAACCTGCAAGCACCTGCATAAAATAGAGAACATAAGAAATACAATAAATCTCAAATCAATTGGCAAGTACCAACAAAAAATGTGAATGGCTTTCGGTCTGACCATAAACTACACTTAGCTTCCGTGTCCCTTAGCCAACCACTCAGTGAAGCTTTAAAGAATGTTACCTGAATATTTGGGGTAAAATACCCGAAGACTAAAAGAAAATTCAGCGTTGGGTAGTCAGAGGCAGGACAAAGGACAGTCAAGGTCGTGTGATCAAACCTCAAGCCTGCACATGTCATTGGGGGAGGCGCAGATAGATTTGAGAAGGATCTGCAAAATTAATAATGTAACTAAAGATGAAGCAGGGACGAGGTCCAGCACACCCCCATACGGGGATAGGGAAAAAAAATAAAAATTTGAAGTTCAGTTCATCCAAAAAACATTGAAATAGTTAAAGACAAACAAAACAAAATAAGGAACATGGCATAAATTAACAGGTTGTATAGTAAATATAAACAAAGCAAATCGCAAAGCAATTATATACATTTTTGAAAATATAATGAACAAAATAACATAACGCAAATGTAAAATATAACATATAACTTATAATATATAATAAAATAAAAGAAATAACATATTACAGAAACACAAAACACATAAATCATAAAAAATAAATCCAAGCGCTAAATGTAAAGGAATAATGAAGAGTGTCCGTGAATTCAGAAGCAAAATACACCTGGTACCTAAGTTATTTTACAGCTACTCAGCGACTCTAAGAACAGGCCATCTCTCAACCCAGATTTTCGTGAATTTCCTCAGGCACTCAAAATTCACCTTATTCGAGACGAGATCTGTATTCCAAGCAGGTCTCGTAATAACTTGTAAACCATCAATCATTTCGTCTCGAGCATCCGTCAAAATCTCACAGTGCCACAAAATGTGCTCGGCTGTTTGGTCGGTATCACCACAAGCGCAATTGGGATTGGATGATAGAGCCAGTCTGTGAAGTCTACCTCTAAACTCCCCATGTCCAGAAAGCAATTGGGTGATATGGTGGTCCATTAAAAGATATGCCCCTTCCATTCTGATTTTAACTGATGGAAAGAAGGAGAAGGTCCATCTTCCCATATTCGATCTATCCCATCTCATCTGCCATTCACTCAGCGTTTTTATTCTCATCATCTTTAGAAGTTCAGGGAGAGGCACTGCTCCACCAGGTATTAATTCAATACCAAGGTGGTTTACGGGTCTTCCTCTTTTCAGACACTTCTTTGTCAAAACTTCCCTAATTTCTAAATCAATTGGCAAAATGCCGGCCAAAATTGGCAAAGCATCCGATGATACTGTTCTGTAGGCTCCTGAAAGCGCCAGTAAGGGGATTCGCTGGCCCCTCTTAAGCGCTGAATGAATAAGTGAATTACCCAGTCGATGTTCCCATACACAGGCACCATATGAAACTTGTGCCACAGCGCATCTGTATAATAGACGGAGCGCAGGGAAACGTAAACCCCATTCAGCAGTTGAGATTCTTCTTAGTTTTAAGAAGAGAGCCTGGGCCTTACTAGAAACGCTTTTAACGTGAGTCAAGAACGAGGATGATCTGTCTAATGTAACGCCTAAATATTTAGTACTCTCTACAAAACGGATTGCAGTATCTCCCATTTTTATGAAAGGGTTTCTACCTCTACTGAGGGAGCCTTTCATAAGGAGACCCACGGTCTTATGGGGAGCAAAAGTCAGCCTGTTTTCCTTTCCCCAGTTAAGAATCATATTCAAACCTTCTTCAGCTTTATTTTCAACTTCTTTTCTACTCTCCCCAGAGACCAAATACAATTTGTCGTCTGCGTAATCAATCGCAATTGTGCCTTCAGGTAAGGGTAACCTGGAGGAGTCATCGAATAAAATATTCCAGAAATCCGGTGCAAGGGGAGAACCTTGGGGACAACCCATGTCCACATCTCTTTCAATGATGCAATCACCAAAAGAAAATATAATTTTTCTATCTTTAAAATAATCGCAAGATATTTGAAAAAGTTTTCTTGGACAATTGCGATTCTTTAATTTAGTTAAAATCATCTCCCACCATGCATTATCGAAGGCACCAGTTATATCTAAGAAGATACCGATTACGTACCTCTTTGTGCAGACCTTCACCCAGTCAAGCGCAGTCATAAGGGCATGCTCCGTGGACTTACCTGGGACGAATCCATATTGATGTACATATGATGGTGTTAATGTTTCTCGTAGACGATTTTGAATAATTTTTTCCAATATTTTCCCCAATACTGGAAGAAGTGTTATTGGTCGATAAGCTGTAACA
Source organism: Limnephilus rhombicus (assembly GCA_929108145.2). Taxonomy (NCBI): domain Eukaryota; kingdom Metazoa; phylum Arthropoda; class Insecta; order Trichoptera; family Limnephilidae; genus Limnephilus; species Limnephilus rhombicus. Next base: position 3,071,476 of record OV815290.1, read on the forward strand.
TCAGTTCTTTCTTTGTCGTTCCCTTTAGGTATGATCCTGAGCACGCCTTTCTTCCATACAGAAGGGAAAACTCCTCTTCTCATACACGTTTCCATAACCTGAAAGAGTTCTTCCTTGGCATGGATCCATACATACCTCACAATTATACAATTCAATTTATCATGCCCTGGTGCCTTCCTAAGACTCAAACCCTTAATTATAATTTCTATTTCAGCTCTAGTAATTTTAGAAATTTTTTCCTCCTGGGAGAGGATTGGAGGAATCCGTGATTGATTTCTAATCTGTTGGTGGTGTTCGCTTTCCCCAATGACTGAATCTAAGGGAACTAACTTTCCCAGAAGTGTATTAAGAGTAGTCATCACGTTAATACTCTCAACGTTCCCGTTATCATTGTCGATAACACTAGATAAAAACCGATCAGAACCTTTACCTGTTTTTTCAATGGCGCTACAAATATCCCATGGGTTAGAGTTACCAACATCTTTAACCCAATTATGCCAAGCAGCTCGTTTCGCCAAAAGTACAGCCGATTTGAAAGCTTTACGAGAGCTACTAAGTTGTCTCTTGAGGGTGGATGTCTCCTCCTCCGTACATCCAACCCGTCTAGAGACACCTAAAGCTCTGTAAGCTCTCTTAAAGGTGCCCTTTAGCAAAGTCAGCTCATTCGACCACCACGGAGACCTAATAATCGTCTTCGGGTTTGTTCTTCCCAGAGCCGATTCAGCAGCTGATACTACGGCTGCGTTGAAAAAATTCCCCAAATTGTCCGGATCTCTTGCTGCTACGTCATGAAAACCCCTTAAAGTATCACGTAGAGCATCCCCAAAGTTATCCCAATTCGCCCGAGTAGTTTTGAAGTTCCAGGAGGATCTTGGAGCTTCGGTCTTCTTGACACCTACCACATAAGTTATTAATCTGTGGTCAGAATTAATAGCACATTCAAAAGGGCATAGTAAAGTGAATGAAATCCAGTTTTTTATAGAAAATATTCAATATTTGTGTTTGATTTTTTATTATTTCTTCAAAATTATGACAGCCTAGTATTTTATAAATTTAGAATTAAAGGTACAAGCGCTCTTTACTCGTACAGTCACATTTAAATAATTTGATTAAAATCTGGGGGTAAATGAATTACAGATAATTCAAAATAAGGTAATCAAAAAACTGTTTCACTACAAGCCCAGAACATCCACAAAAACATTATATATGGAAACAAAACTATTAACATTAAGAAAACTATATGAATACAGTACGTGTCTCCTTATTTAAAAAATAAACAATAAACTCGTACACACAAATACAGAATTCATTAACTTATTAAAGTTTATTCTTGATAAACAAAGTAACGACATAGAATAGCGCTGTATTTTTTTTATTTTTTTTTTATTAATAAAATTCCTTTATTATTTAGTTACAGTTTTTTTACATTTTTAAATTAAGTCCCGTTAAACTGATTGATATCAGTTTGTCAACGGGTTCTTTTGACAATTACTTTTTTTTAAATTGAGACAGGTCTTCGACCAAGTCGAAGAGACAGGTACATAAAATATACAGGTACATGAAAAAAAAATTGTTAATTAAATTTATAAGAAATACAGAACAGAGAAAATGAAAGAAATAAAAGAAAAGACAAGAGAAAATAATAATGGAAAAAACATTAAAACGAAAAGCGGAAAATAACAGAAATTAGTACAAAAAAGTTCTTTCACTTAACCATTTTTTTAGCGTACATTTCCTTCTGAAACTCAATTCACAGCTTTTTATTGCGTTGGGTAACATGTTGTAAATTGTTACGTTTAATTTAGTTTAATGTGTTTAATTATTTCTAGTTAAATAAGTGAAAATATAATATTCTTTTTACTGGAATAAAAATGAAATGAAAAATACCTAAAAATAATTATTATTATTATTTGAAAATTTGTAGAGCGCCCTTTTGTGAAAATTCCCCTCAAGGACGCTGTACAATTTATGATTTTATTATTTAAAAGTAGATACACGGGGCGGAGGGGGCCACTACGGGAATGGCCCGGAACAAGACCGTCTCATAAATCGAAAAAAGTGCATTGTTTTTTCAAATAAGATAAATGATGGCAAAATTTTGATCCATTGGAAAAAATTTTTTTTGTAGTTTTGCATAATTAAAATAATGTCAAAGTACGGGTTCAGGCTGAGACGTTTAATTGAATCAAAATGTGGCATATTTTGTGGTACAAATTTAAAGCATTTCAACTAGTTTATATATAGCTTGACGCTTTAATAATATGTATTTATAATGTTTTATTTTTAAATAATAGTGATTTATAAGCTCCCTTTAAGCCAGGGGTAGGGAACCTTTTTAGCGTCGCGGGCCATTTCGATGTTCATACCCCGCAGGCCGCACTCCGATTTCAGTCTAGGGGGGGGGGGGGGATGAGCCACATTCGAATCAAAGAACTGGTTTTACTAAAACTAAAAAAATAATAGTTACGTAACTGTCAACACTCTTTAATTATAGCTACACTCAGAACATGCAAGTGGTTTTCCTAAAATTCTGGCTGTACATATTCTGCAACCAGAATTTTATAACTGCACTTTGAACACGAGGATGGTTTCCGTCAAAATGCATCAGCAGATGGAACCGCAACTGAAATTTTTCGTTGCCTTCTGAACACGAAACTAGTTTAATTTTAGATTAAAATTGCATGCGGGTAATTAAAACTACACTCAGGACATGAAAATGGCTTTCCTCCAATTCTGGCAGCATAAACTATGAAACAAGAATTTTATAAATGCACTTCCAACATAAAAAATGCGTCAGCAAATGAAATCACACCTGATGCATTTTCGTTACATTCCTAACACAGAACTGTTTTGAAATTGCTTTCCTCTAATACTGGCAGCACTTTATAACTGCACTTCAAACACGAGAATGGTTTCTTACGAAACGTGTTAGCGAAATAAAATCCCAACTGGAATTTTTCCGTTGCATTCTGAACACAGAACTGGTTTTAATTATTAAGTATGTTCATACGCGGGGAATTAAACCCCCACTCAGAACATTAAAATGGCTTACTTTCAATTCTGGCAGCACAAAGTATGCAACTAGAATTTTATAAATGCACTTCTAACACGAGGAATAAGTCAAAAAATGAAACCCCACCTGGATTTTTTTGTTGCATTCTAAACACAGAACTGGTTTCAGTTATAGGGTGAATCTGTACGCGGATACTTAAAACTACTGAGTGTAGCCATTTTACCGAGCACATGAAAAAGGCTTTTCTCTAATACTGGCAGCACAAAAGCAACTAGAATTTTATAAATGCACTTCAAAAACGAGAACGGGTTTCTTCGAAATGCGTAAGCAGACAAAACCACACGTGGAATTTTTTCATTGCATTTTGAACACAAAACTGGTTTTTCCGTCAGAGCGAATTGGATTGTGAGTCCCTAGCATTAATTAATACTGCAACTAGAACACCAAAATGGTTTTTCCTTCGAAATGCGTTAGGGTTAGCAGTTATTTGCATTGTGAATACAAGGTTGATTTTACCTTTAGAATGAATCTGCATAGGAGTTGCATTACAATATGCGAGCCTGAGGTGTGTAAATAACCCCAGACCATCTGGGCTTAATACCCAAGAAATAATGATTATGAAAACTCTACTTACGTGAACAAATATATCACAAAGGTTGGCACAAAGAGAAATTCCAGGGAAAATAACAGATCCACCAACCTTGTTTTGTAGATTTTGATGCTTGGAGGCCTCCGTAAGGGGCCCTTCAAGTATTACATAACGCACTTGGGGGGGAGGGGGGGTCTTGTGAAACGTTACGGTGCGTTACTGGGGGGGGGGGGGTTCGAACAACGCGTTACGTAACATGTTTTCTTTATTTAAATAAAAAAAAACTGGGGATTTAAAATCTTCCAAGTTGGCAACCCTTTGCGTTTATGTTTTATGGGGAATAATTCCTTGACTATATTGTGCGTCATTTTTATTTTATTTTCGTTGTCAGTAGTCGTTAGTGTTCAAAACACGAAATACATATAAAAACAAATTTCTGTAGTCAGTGTTGTTAAAGTGAGTTTGAAGGCACTATAATGTCCTGAAAAGCGGGAGATATTGGCGTTATTGGCCTATACAGGTTCTCATACTTGCCAGCGCAGCGCCACCAAAAAATGACAATGAAATATGGAAAATGGCAAAAGAAAAAATAAAAAAAAATAATGAAAAATGTATGGAACATAACATATGAATGATGTTATACGAGAGTTTTTAGTTAGAACAATGCTTTTTAGTTATTACACATAGGTTAGTTTACTGCTTTCGTAGTACATGCCTAGTTACACTCAGAACATGAAAAGGGTTTTTCTCCACTGTGTATTTTTAAATCTCCTTCCGAGAACTTGAATAACTGCATTCGGGACAAGAAGATGGTTTTGTCTGCCATAAGTTAACATGTGATTTTTTGGTGCCTCTTTTTAGAATATGAATAGTCGCAGTAGAAACATGTAAGAGGTTTTATATCACTGTAAGTCAGCAAATGATTTCTAAGAAGTTCCTTTGTACAACATAAATAATTGCATTCGGGACATGAAAAAAGTTTTTGTGAAAAAAGTGAGTTAGCATGTGCCGTTTAAGTTATTTTTTTCGAGAAGAAGAATAGTTCCAGTCAGGACATGAAATGGGTTTTTCTCCACTGTGGTAAACATGTGATTTTTAGATTTCTCTTCGTAGTACTTGAATAGTTGCAGTCATAACATGAAAAAGGTTTTTCTCCGCTATGAGTCGAGTCAGCAAGTGACTTCGTAAATATCCCTTTTCAGAACACGAATAGTTGCAGTCAGGACATGAAAAAGGTTTATCTCTTCTGTGAATCCTACGGTGGATTTTTAAATTGTCCTTTTAAGAACATGTATAACTTCACTCCGGAGAGGAAAATGGTTTTTGTCTGCTGTGCGTAAACATGTGATTTTTTGACGCCTCTTTGTACAACATGAATAGTCACAGTGGAAACATGTAAAAAGTTTTATGTCACTTGGGGTAAGCAAATGATTTCTAAGAAGTTCCTTTGTACAACATGAATAATTGCATTCGGGACATGAAAAAGGTTTTTGTCCGGTGTGGGTAAGCATGTAAATTTTTGGATACCGTTGCGTACCACATGAATAGTCGCAGTCGGGACAAGAAAGGGGTTTTTCGTCACTGTGAGTTAGCAAGTGCCATTTTATTTACTTTTTTCGAGAAGAGGAATAGTTGCAGTCAGGACATGAAAAAGGTCTTTCTCCGCTGCGGGTAAACATGTGATTTTTAGATTTCTCTTCGTAGTACATGAATAGTTGCAGTCGGAACACGAAAAAGGTTTTTCTCCACTATGAGTCAGCAAGTGACTTCTTAGATATCCATTTTGAGGACGCAAATAGTTGCAGTCAGGACATGAAAAAGGTTTTTCACTTCTGTGAATCATACTGTGGATTTTTAAATCTTCCCCTTTGATAACTTGTATAACTGCATTCGGAACATGAAAAAGGTTTCATTCCACTATGAGTCGGCTTGTGAATCATAGTGGAGTAAAGTGTTGCTCCACAGGGAAACAATAGGAAAATTACTTTCTTAGGGCCTCCTCGGTGCAGCTAATGTAAAAAAAAGTATGTGTTGTAAAACCATGTAGGTATATAATAGGACAGTGTTAAATTGTGGAAATCCGGAAGGAATACAAGGCCGATAAAAATTATAATAATTTCCAATTTTTTTATAAATAACAATTTGAATGAATAAAATGAACAATATAAGCGTGTATCGCGAGTTTTATTTATTTGTTTCCGCAAACGCGATTAAATAAAGAAAAAGGGTATTTAAGTGACATTTCAGTACGTTGCGCAACTTAATTGTGACTTTCAGGTAAAAATTGTCACTTGGGTGTTACGTAACGTTTAGGGGGGGGGGGGGTAAAGCAAAATGTTACGGCGCGTTACAGGGGGGAGGGGGGGTCCAAAATCTTCAATAATTGCGTTACGTAATACTTGAACGCCCCCTAATGTCATCCAATCAATAATTAAATTCAGTCAATGCAATCCTTAGGAGACTTGAAAATTTGCACAAGAAATGAAATTTGTCAATCAATACACAAACTCACAGACGATGTCAGTTATTTTTTTGTTTAGATAAATAGTCTTGAGTAAAATAACTATTTTTAAAACACGTCACGTCACTTAAGTTCACAAACAAACTAATGTACCACAGAAAAATAAATTACTTAAAAAGATTCGCAAAATAGAAATCGGTCAATATTTTACATCGACGCATAAGTCCATCAAAGCAGATTGAATCACCTAAGAAATACTATGGATGACGCAACGGTTCAGCGGCGCGACATTCAAATGACTGAAGGAAGATTTAACGAATCATCGCCTTCACAATGTTTTATCCACTCGAACGATCGCGCGTCAAAAATCTTTTTTCTCCGATTGCTCGCGGTTTTTTGGTGACGATTTTGAATATTTTCCGCCAACATTAAAAAAATCATACCTCCGAATTTTAACATGAAGACATAAAACTGATTGTAGTGCTTTACAGCCAATGAATTCACCTATATTTTACTAATCATCCTATATTTTTAGAATTCATAGATAAATTATTAAAAAATCTTAAACTTTATAAATGCGCGAAATTTGTGTTTTTGTGATTTGAAATTGCCGCCAGTAGCAGTTTTAAATATCTTTATTGAATATTTTCTACGTTTTTATGTTCTCTATGGCCTGTTTGATAACCACAGATGCAAGAATATAATAGAAAAATAATTTTTTGGATGTTTATGATCTCTTCAAAAGTTTGGTCGGAAAATGATTTTGTAAAATTTGAGTGCGTGACGTGCAAAATTGAAATCACTGTATTATAATATTTAATGAATTTACCACAAAAACTGGTATTACATTAGGAAGATACATTAACTGCCTACAATTATTTATAAGGATAGTTGCCGTGTTGGCTTTATTTGATTCATTTGATGAATTATACAGAGAGCCTATTTCACGATGTCAAAATCATGGTGATACTTTTTCAATAATTGTAAATTAGAACTGGAGATTTGTAACCATGTTTTTATATAACGTGCAAAACAAGGAAATAAGGCTTAAAATGAAATATATATCATAGATATACACATTGCCAATATTTCAGAGGGATACTTTGCAAGTTGATGAAATCCACCAATATTTGACGAAAAATCACTTGACAGCTACCTTAAGGTCAATCTACATAGGGTAAATCAGAATATGTAAAACGATGATGATGATAAAATTGTATATATATCAAACCTTTGTATGAGCGTCGAATGGCAAACAATATCATTGTGATAATTTTATATCTAAAAGCAAAGGTATCGAAAAAAAATGGTGGAGGGGAAAATAATTGATGGAACCCATAATTGATTTATTTAATTATTAAGCCCTAATATTCTTTTAAATCAATTAAATTAATATTACAGTTTTAGTTTTTTTTTTTTTTTACATTAACTCCACACAGGAGGCCCTGAGGAAAATAATTTCCCTCAGGGCCTATGTCATCTGGGGTGCTGTGTGGAGGGTCTTTTTGAGGAGAGGAAGGAATGAACATTGGTCTTGAAGAGACTCATGTTGTAGGACGGAGGAAACAATAGTTACAATGAAAGAGCAGTATATTGATTTAAACATTGTTTACACACTTTATCATAATAAAAATGTATTCAATTTATATTGGTTTATTCATAATTTAAGAAAATCAATACATAATGTCATTGTGCCTCGATGTAGAGTGAGACTCAGTATCAGTGTCGGGTCGTCCGTCATATCTTCCGTTATGTCTTCCGTTATGTCTTCCGTCATGTCTTCCTGGTCTGGATTTGTCGATTCAGCCTGTCTGGAAATGGTCTTTCCCGTATAAATTTGGAATTTCCAAAGATAGCCAGTCTTGGACTCACAAAGCTCGTAATGGTAAGCCCACACTGCGGCCAACGTTCCAACTTCAAACGTTTGGACGATCGTGTGGAGGGGTGTTCGTACGTTGGAAGTTCGAGTTGGAAGGTTGGAGTTCGCGTTGGCCCGGGATCGCCTTCGAGGCGATCCCGACGGCCAACTCACACGAACCAGCCTGCCGCAGCTGTCCACACCGTGCCGCGTACTATTAAAATGACTATATTATTACGGAGAGTGGTATAACAATTGTTTGAAAACATGTCGTGTATATAATTATATGATTATACGTACGTAATAATTGTAGGCAACTGAAAAAGATACAGCGTAGCTACAGCTGTTTCATGTCCGCCATTTTGGAGTACGGAATTCGGGGTTGGAGGGTTGGCCGCAGCGACAACACGATGGGCCAACCTTCCAACTCCGAACTAAGTTCGGAGTTGGAAGGTTGGCTTCAGTCTGGACGTAGCATAAGACTTTATACCCGCGCTGGCCGCTTTGGTTTTGATCACCTGGACGAATCCCTAACGGCCTTTATAGCAGAGTAAGGATTCATCCAGTGAGATGTCTTGCTCGGGCAGGTATAAAGTCTCAAACTTATTTGAGAGATGGTCCAAGACGGGCTGAATCTTTTGTAATCTTCGCACAGATAACGGTACACCAGAAGAAAGACTTTTATTGTTGGTGAAGTGAAGGAATTTTTTAATTGGAAGAAAACGATTATTATCCATGGCTCGGCTGAAATAAGGCATGGCGGTGAGTTTTTTTTTAATAGAAGTAGTCTTTTTCAATAGGAAGGGGACTAATACCTTGATACATTAAAATTGCCAAGAATACATACATTTCCTCTTTATTCGTGGGAACCCATTTATTGGTACGCGCATGGCGCTTAAATTGTTTTTTCGCAATCCATTGATCTGCATACTTGTTGGTCTCTCTCGTGATCAGTTCAATGACATCTGCATCAAAGATTTTAAGAAAGGCATTCACAAGTTTGCCCATTTCGTCGGTATTGAAAGTTGGTCCTGGCGTGCCTGTGAATGTCTCCCTTATCCCAGTAAAACGTGAGATATCTTTGGACCAATCGAAAGAGTAACCTTCAGGCGGCAGAATCGCATGCATTGCCTCACTATCTACCTGGTCTTGTCTACTAAAGTCTATGGCCATAGCGGAGTTAGGTGAAACGTTGATAATATTATGATAAGGTATTGGTGGCATGTAGAAGGTATCCTCATCGCTCTCTTTGTGGTCGACGTCGCTCATTCTGTCCATATCCATTTCTGAAACAACAGAAAACCCAAATTAATTTAACGTGTCTATATTACGATTACCCACTGCCTCTGGTACGGATTTTGACTCGCAATACGATGGTCGCGGGATCGAATCCCGGCATGGGCAAATAAATTTGATTTGAATAATTAGTGTTATTTTCACACAAAATTCATTTAAAATAATATATAGTCTATTTGCGGCACGTTCCAGAGTGGAAGATACCCTCAGTATCGCCCTGATGTAAGACACCATTCAGAATTGAAAAGTTGCTTCAAATGGCTTTACCGTGTTTGGTGACCAGTTCTGAATAGCCAGGTACTTTCCCACCTCCCTCTTCCACACCTCCTTCCCCTCCCCGCTACCTTCAGCCTCACAACATACCCCGATTGGGGATGCCATAGTCTCACTGGCTCCAGCTGAGGCTCTTGTGAGGTATTCATATAAATAATAAAATAAAAAGTTAATCAAATACTTGAGGCGGGCAATGTCAGGAGTCAGAATAGCACAGTCAGGTAGGTATGGAATGAAGAAAAGAGTGTGTGTGCCAAGAACGAGTTGCATGGCGGTCCATCCTCTCTGCCTACCCCTGCAGGGAAATGGCGTGCAGGTAAGTTAGTTAGTTTTATAACTCACGGTTTCCAAGTACCGACTCTTCTTGATAGAGAGCTGCCTCGTCCACGTTGTCGGTTCTGCCCATGTCTGACTCTGAAATAATAGAAAACACAAATTTACAGTAGAATTTGGATATAATGACTTTGCATTTAACGGTCTACTGTTTTAAGCGACGATAATGGAAACTCTAGTAAGGTTTCATAGCTTTTAGTAGGAAAACATATCTGTTTAAAGTGACCAACTACTTAAAGCGACCTATTTTAATGATAATTTGTCCGGTTACAAAACCCAACTACCAATACAGCCTCGCTTTTGACTAGGAAGCTCGACACAATGAGTCCCGTGAAGCGAAAGTGTTTTTTCAATTGATGAAAAAAGTGCTGTATTACACCGTTTCGAAGCCGGTGAATCACATGTAACCCTCGCAAAGGAGTTCGGCATGTCTCATTTCTCATTCTACAATACCCGTTACAGAAAAAAAAGATAGAATCCCTGTTTAATGCCAATGTTTTGAAATGTAAGGCCCTCCGTTCATGGAGATACTTACAAACTATATGATTGTGACGAAACCACAAGTACTCTGCATATATACCACTCTTTAATGCTGGTTTCCGTACACGGCACTATCCGGAATATACTGAACTTGATCATTTTTTACGTGCAGCCGTGGAGTTTACACGATGTCATATGACTTTTTCCCAGCATCAATCCATGCCATCTCCACTAAATCCTTTCTTATGTATTCTGGTAAAGTATCGTTACATAAACATGCATTTTTTCTACTTCCAGAACAAATCTAACATTACTTTCATGTTCCGATGCCATTTCTGTCAAACGTCAAACGAAAAGTATCAGACACAAATGATACAACGCGTCGCGTGCGTTCAGCACCGCCGCGCCGGTTGCGTGAAACTGATTTGATACCGACAGACGTCGCATAGCGCCCCGTACACGGTGCTACCAGCAAAATCGTATGGGGGGTACTTACGATCGGCGCGTATGATACGCTCACGAGGATCGAGTAGCTTGTAAGTAGCGTCATGTATGGAGGCACTTAACGTTTCAGGACATTAACTCAAGTACAAATATATTATGCATTGTCATGTGTGAAACTATGATGTCGGTATTCACAATGCTGTGCGAAGTTCTTACTATCGAACAAAAATTAGCCAAAACAAACTCAAATTTCAGACTTTTTACGTTAGTAACTACATATTTACTTGCATAGAATGTAGGTACATCATATTTTTTTGGATTACAGTACATTTTGTATGTTTGTTATGTGGAATTTTTAAGTACTATGCTTATCTCCTGCCAATATACCAACAGTGAAACTGTGCTAGGGACATCAATATAAAATATAGATAATTGATTTTATTTTGAGCCCCTGGTATGACATTTCAAAAAATAAACTCACCGTTCCCAAACGCCGACAATTCTTGGTAGAACGGCACATCCACCCACAGCTCGCTGTGGTAGCCGGCTTCCGGAGAGAAGAGTTCCCCACACTGGAGTTCCCCACTCCGCGATGTCCCAGCTAACGGCTCCGGAGATGCTGCCTGGATTGGCGTAATTGGTGCATTGGGAGCCGTTGATTGGGTCTGTGCGGGAGTGGACATCCACGGTGGTGGAACGGGTCTTGGCAATGGTGAAGGTGTCCCTTGTGAAAAGGGACACGTTATTCTCTCCGGAGAAGTAATTCTGAAAACATATACATAAATCATATGAATTGTTCTCATTCACGTGTGAAATAGTAAGTACAGTATGTAAATAAAGAATAAAATTAGTTTAATTTAATTTAATTAAACTCTGTACAATATGCACTGAATGTGCCAAATGGACAGAGCGCTGATCTTACCAACTCTCACTGTAACAGTGGAACTCACTGTAGCCGGAAGGAAGCAGGCAGGGCCCTAACAGCCTTTAGGGCCTTGATGCGATCCTCTCGCACCAGTAGCAAAGCAGGGTCACCGTTTAAATAAATACAAATATATGATGAATTCAACGGCCACAGCAAAGTACTTTCATAAAAAACATTAAAAAATACTAACACTCCAGACGAGGCTGCAATTGCAGCTCTGCGTTGACTCTCACGTCCACGTGCAGGTAGTCCGGCACCAGCTGGTACTCCATCTGCAGCTCGTACCCCACCTCTCCCTCTTCCTCTGCCACCTCTTGCAGTCAGCACCACTCTATATATTTTAAATTGAAAACAATTAATGTAATTAAGTACTTAAATGTTTAAATTTTGTTAAATGTTGCAGTAATAAAAATTTTTAAAATAATTATTTAAACCTGGGTCGTGGAGTGCTCCCTCTCCCTGGACGATAGCTGTTTCTGCACAAATTTGGTAAAAGTAAACAAATTAATTGATTATACAACTAAATAACCAAATTTTTATTGTGCGACGAAGGCTTTACACCATTTTACATCTAAAAAAAGTCTGACTTTTTGACATATGACTTTGTATAATTGGACAGCAAATATCTTTATTAATAATGAACCAATTCAAATAAAACTTATATTTATCTCTTTGTTATGAATCACTCTGATTGAATAACTATATTTCAAATGCGCGAGTGCAGTATTTATGAAATTATTGTAAATCAAAAACAGATGACGTCTTCAGTCGACGCATTTTTACACAAAACATCGAAGCAAAACAATATATTAACAACAAATGAATTAAAAACGCATTTCAAAGATAGATAATTCAATCATGATAACACAGATATATAATTATGCGTTAAAAACCCAATAAATGAATTACTTACGGCATTTTAGGTAGAGACCATAATTCGTCGAAATAGTCAAAATCTTTATTTTGTTTTTTGACAGGACGCCTTAGAAAACTGCGAAAACTCATTGAATAACACTTCAAAGACAACCGATAAGGTCATAGACATAAAGAATATTTTACCAGCTATTCGATAAAACAAATAGCTGGCCATGGAAAGGTTTTAAATAATTATAATAAATATTTTACGAATGGTAGAAAAATCGGTCGATTTTTCGACCGATATCAATCGCAGAAAAATAAAAGTGGTCGATTTTTCGACCGAAATCGTTCCGGTGGTTATGTAAACAATTTATTATATTTTAACCAGCAAACGCCAGATGTCAGTAAGATAAAGGATTGAACTATTTTTTGGTTCAGTTATCTGCTAAATTCGTCGCGTATTTACGTAGTATAGACCCGCTAAAGTCAAACGCATGATATGATGCGCGTAGCGCTGGGGACACGAATTATTTTCGCATGAATTGATGCGCGTAGCGGCAAAAAAGTTAATGACTTTTAAACAAGACATTTGCATAACATAAGTTTTAAAATATTGTGTTCAGTGTTCACATAATTTTAATAACTTGAAAAACAGTAAGGACAGGACGTTATAATCTCTGCATTCACAGATGGCGCTAATTAAATTATTACAAAACGGTTATTTGGCTACGTGGAAAGTAAGAAAAGGTTAATTAATGACTTTTAAACAAGACATTTGCATAACATAACCTTTAAAATAATGTGTTCAGTGTTTACATAGTTTTAATGACTTTTAAACAAGATATATATTATTTCCCTAATAACTTGAAAAATCAGTAAGGAACATAATTTATAATCTCTGCTTTCACAGATGGCGCTAATTTAATTATTGCAAAAATGTTATTGGGTAATGTGGAATGTAAGAAAAAGTTTAAAAACATACAAAGTTATATAAAATTATTAAATGAAGAAAGCACATTTCAACGCGCACCGTTCCCAGGTGCTCCAGTTGCTCCATTTTAAGGACATTCTGAAAAAGAAAACAGTATAGTATTATTACAAACATATTAATGTTTTATTTCAGACATATCTCATGACACCATAAAGGAGTCCAGAAACACCCGTCCACAACTACAATAAAATTCACATAAAAAGCAGAAACATTGCGGAAAGACGGTACGGTTTATGGAAAAGGGATTCCCCGTCTTATCGAACGGCGTGCGACTAAACCTCAACACCACATTGGCAGTTATAGTCGCATGTGGAGTTCTATAATATAATATAACTGTTATATGTACTATTTCTTCACAACATATGGATCAATTGTGGGGAGGAACATCCACAAGATTGGATCAATGGCATTGACAATGTTCAAATGAACAATGAGGGGAACATTGCAAATTTAAAAACAGAGATTATTGCAAATAATATGTACCTACGTATGAGCATGGCACTACTCTGTGTTGCTTGATAGGTATGTGTTATTTCTTGTGTTTTCTAGTTATGAAAATAAATAAGTATTGCTTAAGAGCGTTTAACAAGCCGTTTAACAGCCAGCAGCCGAAAATCCACATTTTGTTGAACGTTGTTCTTATGATCGTGCAGGGCGGTTACAATGAGAAAGATTAATTATTGTCCGTGCCGGCTTTTTAAAATTATAACTCAATATCGATTTTATTCATTCCAAATTTGCTTATATTATAAATTCATTTTTCAATAATGTATAAGTCAAATAAGAATGCTAAAAGAATCTGAAATACATTTGTTTGTAAGTGCGCAAATAAATACACAAACGGACCAATTTTCGTCAAAAAACACATGTACGTGTATATTTTTTTATGATTTTATTTAAACTTAAATTCTAAAACATGCGATACCCAGATAATGTATTGATTTATTTTGCTGCATGATAATATGATTTGAAATGGGTATTGTATAATACAAATTTTGAAAATTTAACAAATCCGCCAAAGACCTATGGTTTAACCGTGTTATACTAAAAATAAACATTTTTCACAATGCTAGATAATAGAACAATCTTTATAATTTTTTGTGGAAAAGAGTCAATACCCTCCTAAGAGTAGAATTGTTTAATGTAATAATGCAATAACGTGATACTAAGATTGATGAATATTTAAATAAAAAGAATAAGCAAACAATCACCACTTTGTAATTTCTTTAGGCTGATCTCCTTGGCTTCCCTCTCCAACCTTACAATAACCAGTTGTTCCTTTGATATGTCTTGCCGAATTGCCAACTCAGCTGCCTTGGCGAGCCTCTCCTCTTTCTTAGCGACTCTCTCCTCTTGTAACATTTCAAGAACAACTTTGGCTTGTGTGGTGCGTAATTCTGTTGTGATATCTGCTTGGGCCTTTGCCATCGCCTCCATGTCTTGCATTGTTATGATAAAATATTTGTCAATATATCTCGAAGTTTATTTTATCATAGATTTAGGCAAGCAGGTACCTCATTTCAAGAGGTGATTAAATAATATTAAAAAAGCTTCTACATAAATTTATTTTTTTAAATTTTGGAAGTAACATCATTCATTTTTTCTTTTTTGAATAGGGTATAAAAATCGAATATTTTGTTTAGAGCCCACTGCTGAGTAATCTTTCTATGGTGGTGGAGGGTTTTACTGACAAGTCGGGCGTGATTCTTATTGATTACGTTAATAATTTTATAAAGTAAAACGATTATTATTTTATCCGAACTGGATCATAATTAACTAGGCCGCGACTAATGTAATCGTGGTGCCAATAAGTGTTGTAAATACACATTTCTGTCTTCGTAATTTTCACCGAAAATAACTGATGGTTAATTTTGAATTTACTTGCCAAGTAACAAGCAATTTATTTTAAAACATGGAAGATTTAAAATACAAGGAATTTAATCTGTTAAATAACGAAGGAATAATTATTCTCGCCTGGTAATACAAGATTTTCATGGCTGGCGTTTGATTTTGGGAGCAGATACTGTTTTCGGCTGAAATCAGTTCCAGGTATTTTGTCTGACCATACTTCAGGAGAAAAACCAGAAGCTCAAGATCGTAATTTAGATAGATAGTTAGAAACATGTATTTTTTTGGTCGATTCAAGGAAGGTGAGTCTTAAGTTCTGTTAATATGTTTATTTGTTCCAGTTTATTTTATTATGTGATAATAAATCTTTTAATTCATATTTCTTAATAATACTGTCTATTTTATTTTAAAAATCCTTCTAATTTAATCGTATAGTTTGCATACCAAAGACCCTGAGAGAGGATTATTGTTTTACTAACTGCTAGCCTGGTTAATCAACCAGTGGCGCCCCTTTTAAAAATAAAGCTGGCAGATGTTGATGTTATATTTCACCATGACAATTTGTCATTGTCATTTTTCGTTGCCTATATAATCGTTTAATTCATATTTTTACCATGACAGCATGTCCTTGATCCTGGTTCCTTCCGCTTCAAGCTTGGCGGCTGCAATATTTTGCAAATCGGTGAAAAGAGAATCCTTCACTGTTTTCTTCAAACGTAGCCGCCTCTTGAACGCCTTCCTAGGAACTGAAGAGCGGACAATTAGTGCGGACGTCACTGGACTCTCAGATGGCAATGGGGGGACAGCTGGTGCCGACATCACGGGACTCTGAAGGGTTAATGGGGGGACAGCAACCGACATCTCGGGGATCGTGAAAATCGGGTTTTCATCCTAAACAAAAGAAAAGAATATGTTAAGAATATATTTTTTATTTATAAAGAAACAAACAGTACATTGATTACAGTGGTGAGAAAATGTACAGATATTAACAATATTTCATGGTTGTTACCTATGATATGTATCTCTGTAGTGTATTATTTATGGCATGTATATTTATTAATTATCGGGTGATGTGCGTAATGGGTACGTGTGTGTGTGTTGTATGTTTTAGAATGTTTGTTGATGAGAAGTGGTGATGTGGGAAGAGTAAGTGCCTCCGTTCACGGAGATACTTACAAGATACTCGATCCTCTTGCGCGTGTCATACGCACCGATCATAAGTATCCCCCGTACGATTTTGCTGGTGCCCGTTCACGGCGCTATGCGGTGGCTGTCGGTTTCCAATCAGTATCACGATACCGACAGTGCTGATCGCACGCGACGCGTCGCATCATTTGTGTCTGATACTTATTCGTTTGACGTTTGACAGAATGGCGTTGGAACATGAAAGTAATGTTAGATTTGTTCTGGAAGTGGAAAAAATGCATGTTTATTTATTTATTTACTTATTTAAACGCCCATTGGGCTTTTACATACATTGTTATTAGTATTATTACATTAACTATATGGCATATAAAAGTTTAAGTACATATATGAATAAAATAATTATTATATGTGTAGTACCTACATAAATGTTTTACAAATAATAAAGAATACCATTATGGAGAACAGTTTTTTTTTTGTACTTACAAACAAAAATAACGGGATTGAAATTAATCAGCATTAGTAGGGACTTAAGCATAATCGAAATATAAATTAAATTACAATATTAATTTGTAAAGTTACATATATATATTAAAGTTTAAAAGTCTAAAAGAAAAGAGTGAAATAAATAGAAGCTAAAAAGGGTTTTTCACTATGGAATGGTGAAGTCATACATTTCAGCAAAGTGTTTATGTAGATTTCGTTTAAGCACTGCTACGGAATCTCTAAATATATCAACGACATTACCAAATTTATTACCAAAATTTTGTATTCGATTTAGGGATATGTGCGCTTGATAATTTGTTTTGAAATTGTCACAGAAAAACGTGGAAAAATATAACTATATAAAATATATAAATATATATATTTATATAACTATACTTTACCAGAATACGTAAGAAAGGATTTAGTGGAGAAGGCATGGATTGGACATCGCTTGATTAAAACGTAGTACATCAGCAGGGTACTTGTGGTTTCGTCACAATTACGTAGAGTATAAGTACCTCCATGAACGGAGGGCCTTATGGATACGCATTGAGCGGTTTATATTATTGACATGGTGCTCTTTTTAAATTTGGCAGTGAATCGGAGAAAATGTCCACGTTACAGTTTAGGCAAATATTATTTATTATTATTTTTAATTGGTTTAAGACAAAATTTTTATGCATAGCACAAAGGGTAACAATTATTATTAGCAATAATTATCAGCCTGAAACACTCATTTACATTAAAAAAAATCTTCCGAGAAATAATACATGCCGCCAACGGGACTTGAACCCGTGTCCTTCTGACTGCCGGTCAGGTGCTCTCACCACTGAGCTATGGCGGCTTATCTAATACCCGCCATATAATTTAATATATACTGGTGTTTCATTCAACAATTACTGTTTATTACATTTTTCCACCTAGAAACAACCAACTTTATTTTTGTGAGAGGCATTGTTAGTGCTAAATCTCTCGCTAGGTGGCGTCGAGACAAATTATGTCTACATTTTTTGGTGAAATACTTTTAACTTGTCAAAATGATGGGATGATGAAAAAATAATAAAGGGCTGACCTCCCTTGCACCCAGCGCCTGATGCGTGAAGGACACTGGATGTGCCGATGCTTCTGCCTGAGCCTGGCGGTTGCCAAAACGTAGGGCCGGCTAGTCTGGAGGAGGTAGGCACCAGGACTGAAGACAGGCAGAAGTCGGCGGGAGGCAGCTGGTTGATGAAAAACTTCCGAAGAATAAAACACGAGTTATCAAGTAGAGATGTTATGATAGAGATGTTATCAAGTAGTTATCAGTTTTGTAGGAAAAAAATCCTATGAAAACAATCGTCTTTTAATTTTTGACATTTCGCAACGGTGCGCATTTCGGAACTATTTCTTGCGGTAAGTCTCTTAGCTTATCAAACCGATTTTATAAGCTGTAAGGAGGATGGAAATTCGCGCGGGCGCAATTAGACCTGTCAAAAAACTTCCAAAAGAGTAAGTTCTGTACTTTTGACTTTAAACTGTTGTCTTTTGGTGTCGTTTACATTGGTAATGTGGCCATAAATCGCTTTTACGAGTCTAATCCCAGCCTTATACTATATAATTCTTAATATTCTTACGTAACGTCCAATAAAAGAGCGTTAAAAATAAACTTACTGGTTTACCAGTCCCAACGAACTTATTCCAAGTGCTGCTTCGACCTTCAGCAGTACAGGCTCCTCACAGGTCCTCAACATCTTGGCTGGGCCCTCCCCCAGTACCAAATATCCACGAGGGATCTGCAATGATTTAAAAGATTATTTATTTATATTTATTTATTTATATTGCGTCTTTACAGGTTGTTCACACACATGTGAGAACAACCCAGTTATAAAAACTCACATTAATTATACAAATAAGATAAAGTAAAAATTGATATATACAATCAATTAGCCAAATAATACAATAATTAATTTTGGAACAGTTCAAATAAAAATTAGATAAAATAAAACAGTTACACATAAAAAAATCAAAGTTTACTCAAATAACAATAATTAAAGAGAGGCAAGATAAGAGACATAATTAGAGACAAAAATGATACATAATAATTTAGCACATATTTTTCAGCAATCGCAGAGCATTTTTTTTTAATTTGCACGCTTTGCCTTATTTTCTATTTAAAAGTTTGTCGCACGTTTGACAGTTCGCGTGTTTGAGAATGACATTTTGCAAAACAATGATTGTTCAATCAGGATTCTATTTTTGAAAATCTCTAAGTCGATAAATTTATTTAAATTAGGTACTCTCTTAATAGTTTGAATCGAATCAAGAATTTTAGATATTTTAAATAGGTACCTATGTTAGGTACCAAATTATACAAAAGGCACGCGGGCTGTTTAAAAACTGAATGTACTGGGATTGAATATATGGGAATGAATATACGGGAGTGTTGACGGGACGAGGGAGCGGGAGAGGGAAGATGGAAGGCGGGGAAGGTGGAGGGGAATGCGGGAGAGGAAAGGGACGTGTGAGGGGGGAGGGAACTCGGGAGGGGGGTTCGCGGGACGGCGGAAGGGGGGGGGGGGGGAGTGGAGTGGGGAGAAGGAAGGTGGAGGTGACGGAGTGGGAATGCGAGAGGGGAAGAGGAAGCAGGAGAAGAAGGGGAGGTGGAAAGGGAACGGGACGAATGGGAAAGGACACTCAGAGAGAAACAATTTCTTTATTAAATGCCATAGCAATGCATGCCGGGACCAGCTAGTTTTATATATATTTTACATTTACCTGTGATTTAGTGGAACGGACTCCAGCATTGGATGCGATGGTAGTGGTAGTGCTTCCAGGGATGTGTGTGTGGTTTCAGGGGATGCTGGAGCTGCTGGGAGGGTTAGGTCTTGACGCAGGATGCTTCCTGGAATGTAAATGGTTTTACCTTGATTATCATGATTACATAGTATAAAGTGAAGTCGCTCAAAATGTATGTGCGCATAGATCTTTTAAGAGTGTGTTATAGGGGCAGAATGGTTATTTTCTGAAAAACGGCTCTCTAAAACGGCTTAATACTACCTTTCAAGTGTCATTCTCGGACCTGATATTTTTTGTTACCAAATAATGGACCTTTATTTTTCAATCTGCTTATTTTTTTTTGTAATTGATGTAGGCATTCGACCATGAAAAATAAAAACATTGATACACCATACATCCCATTTTTTAAACTTAAATCTATGATTGTCGCATTAATAATGATTTTACACAATATTTTTAATTTAAAATATGTACATAATACATACATCTGTAGAAGTACGGCCTCTTATTATCGTTATGATATCTGTGGATATTAACAATTAAATAAATACTTCATTTTACACCAAATTCTAACACACTCCAGAGCTTTTAACTCATTCCGGGCTAGAATCTCCCGTTGATAGGCGTTGAAACTATACGCTCCTCGTTTTATAGTCTGTAAATTTCGAAAATGCCCTCAAAATGTTTCATTAATGGCTCTAAACGTAGAATACCGACTCACTTGAAAGATTGCAACAATATCAGGAAGATACAAAAACAGTAAGTAATCACAAATTGTCTTTTTTCGTGTAAATATTGTGCGTGATGTACTTTTCAACGGATGAATGTCCAAACGTGTAAAAATATAACATTGCCTGTGCGTTTTTTCCTGTAGGTTAGTACGATCTTCATGTCTATTGGCAGCTGGCATGTTTTGCTCCAAACGCACACTTCGACACGAGTCGCGCCGTGCAGAAAAGTAAAGACCGATAGGTTTACAGCGCAGTTCACTATGAGACTTTTCTGCGCGGCGGCCTTAAGCGGGCGCGGAACTCGGTCGCTCCGAAGTGTGCGTGTGGGAGATGCTATTAAATGTGTACACATACATAGCTATAATATACGTAGCACGCCCGGTGTTTCGGCAAGACATAAATTTCGCCGCAATTTTGTGCACGGTGTTTGGTAATAAATACAAAAATTTATTACCCTTTATTACTGTTTATTTATTTTTATCTAAAATTTCAAATGAAGTGAATAATGTTTAATGTACATGGTGTTTAAGAAATAGACAAAAAAACTTTTAAAGGAAATTAACAAAAATATCGCCTTTCTGCGTATAAATACGTAACCATTCACACACACATTGTCAAATCAAAGAAATTCTATATATGTTTTGTGTCGTAAAGTTCCAAATAATAATATTATTTTTCTATTTGTAGATCAAAACATGATTTATCCATGGCAGCCGGAAAAAATACTCCAAACAAGGTATGCTTCAAATAACAAATGAATTTGAGTGCGTCGGAGTCCCGGGAGGGGGGAGGGAATTTTCGTCTTAACTCCTTAATATATTTTTTGCTTTTTTATTTAGGAAAAAATACAGCAAGAACACCAACATACGATAGAACCAAATGAGCCTACCGTAAATATTGCACACAAAGGACCAAACTTGGAAGATTTAGAGCACGAGGATATTCTTATTGGATCATCAGCCACTTCTGTCGAAAAGGTACTTTTATTTAGATAACCTATTAAAGGATATTCCTGATATATCGGAACATTTGTTACATGCACCTGCGTTGGCCCTCTTAAAATATATTGTCGATGGGCGGGAATTTTTTTGAATTTTTATGATTTTTATGACACGTGTTCCCAACATCGTGATAATAGGTTTGTATTTTATCAAAATGTATATTAACAATCTCAAAATCAGATTGAATAGCATGGTAATCAGTTTTTATTTCTACATTGTTTAGGAGCAAAAAAACAGTAGTTCTTTGGCGAAATTACCTGTGACCGAAGACCAAGGATGGAGCTGTGAAGAATCGGAGCAGGAGCTTACTATTGAAGAGGTGATAGAAGAAAGCGATGATATTTGCATAGAAGGGCGGAGAGTAGTACAATTTGATTATTTTTTTAAACAACTCCAATGTATTAGTCAACATGATTCCCTTTTTAACTGCAATTTAAAGCATTTACGAATTACCTCAGAAAATAGAAATGGTTTGAATTCTACATTTAATTTAAAATGCGTGTTATGTGGTAAAACTTTTAAACTTAAAACATCCGAAAGCCTACAAGAAGGCATTGGCATCAACGAATCTTTTGTGTCGGGAATAATGAGCATAGGATCGGGTTATTCGGGCATGGAAGAGCTATGTGCTACCCTTGAAATTCCGTCCTTATCTATTGCTGGATATGGAAAATGCCATAAGAAGGTTTGTGAATGGTGGGAGAAAACCAAATTTACCAGTATGGCTGCGGCAGCCGACGAAGAAAAAAAACTGGCTTTTCAAAGCGGCGATGTTGACGAAAACGGGACGCCGATGATCACTGTAGTAGCTGATGCGTGTTGGTCCAAGCGATCTTATAAAACCAACTACTCCGCCCTCTCAGGAGCTGCTACGATTATCGGTTACCGCACAAAAAAAATTATTTACATGGCAGTTAAAAACAAGTACTGTACAACCTGCGCAAGAGCTATAAATTTGAAAATTCCTATGCCCGAGCACACTTGCTTTAAAAATTATGTTGGTTCGTCAAGCGGAATGGAAGCTGAAGCAATTTTAGACGGGTTCCAACAATCGATGAGTATGTACGGTCTTATATATTCAACCCTCATTGCCGATGGAGACTCCAGTACTTATGCCAGAATTAAAAACAGTCACCCGTATCCCAATATTACAGTACAGAAAATAGAATGCTCTAACCACTTAATTCGAAACTACAGCAATCAAATTGAAAAAATTACAAAAGATACTGGCTTTCCTTTGGAGTTCAGAAAAATTATTTCAACCAACAAACTTCGTCTTAGGAAGGCGGTAGTCGGAGCTGCAAATTACAGGATGCAATCAAATAGTGCTTTGGACCAAAAAATTACCGATTTAAGGAAAGATTTATTAAATGGACCCAAACATGTTTTCGGTGAACATAAAGATTGTTTACCATACTTCTGCAAATTTAAACTTGATCCGAATAAAATATTAGATTACAATCACGTTCCACAGTTACAAAACAATATTATATTTTCAAAAATTATGGACGCTAATTCTCGGCTTGTCAGTAATGCCCGAAGTCTAGTATATTGTTTAGACAGTAATATTGTTGAGAGTTTTAATGGAGTTATTGCAAAATTTATTGGCGGAAAAAGAATAAATTATTCTTTAAAACAGTCCTATATGGGTCGTTGTGCAGCTGCAGTAGTTTCTTTCAATTCCAAGAGACCTTATTATTCTTTACATAAGCAGATTTTCAACAGAAGTCCTAGTAATTTTTTAAAACGGTTAGAATTGAAAAGAGCAAAAAGAAGAATGGCTTCTAAAACAAACGATAAAAGATCTTTACGAAAAAAACAAGGGAGACATTTGCTTACAAAATCGGGAGCACCTGATAACCATTATGGCGAATTGTGCGAAAAAACGGATATGGAACAAGATGCATATGAATGTGCTAAGGCAGAATTCTTAAAGCTACTCGACATTTCACAAAGTGAAAAGAAGGCAGTCGAAAGACGAACTGTCTTACAGTCTGATAGCGGGGAGTGGCTTGAACGCAGAAGAAACATGTTAACAGCTTCTTTATTTGGTAATATCTGTAAACGAAGTCAATCCATTAGTTGTGCTAATTTAGTCAAAACAATATTATACGGCCGCTCTCTAGATAATATAAAATCTATTCAATATGGTAGGGACCATGAGCAAGTTGCAAAAAGGCAACTTTGCATTCAAGAAAATATTGTCGTCGATGACTGTGGGTTATTTATTGATGATATTTTCCCGTTCTTAGGAGCCACCCCAGATGGTTTGGTAAATGACAGTACAATATTAGAAATTAAATGTCCGATTTCTGCTAGTGGGATGCTATTTGAAGAAGCAATAGCAAAAAAAAAAATAACGTTCTGGAAGCAAGATAAAAAAAACAATTTTATTTTTACAAACACAAATCACAACTGGTATTATCAAGTACAGGGTCAACTTCACATTTCCAAAAAGACTGTATGTATTTTTGCCGTCTGGTTGGGTGAAGCAATTCCATTAAAAATAGAATTAATTAAACGAGACGACAAATTTTGGGGAGAAAAAATGGAAAGCAGATTAAGTACTTTCTTTATGGATTGTTTATTACCAGAAATTATAGATTCAAGATTTAAAAGATCTATGCCCATTCGTGACCCACAATATATTATGTCCGCCTTGGAGAAAAAAAGAAAAGCAGCGACACTAATTAGAACAGAAAAAATTAAGAAATGCAAGAAAAATCTATTACGGGATATTGAAACTAATGTAAACTAATGAAACACGGAATGTATTGCATTGTACTACTCTGCGTACATCCGATTGCGAGGAAACTTTGGTGAGTTGTTGTGTGCATGCCCGCGATAGTTTCTGTATATGTAGTGAGTTCTGGCATCATGAAATTATGCGTTGCTAACCGTTCGTCTGATTGCGTTGACACTTTGGGGATTTAATGTGTACATACCCGCGATGGTTTCTATATATAATAGCGAGATCTGGCGTCATGAAAATGCATTACTAAACCGTTCATCCGATTGCGAGGAAACGTTGGTGAGTTGTTGTGTGCATGCCCGTGATGATTTCTATATAGAGGGTGTCCCAAAAGAAAGTTGATATTTAGTGGATCGATTTAAAAAAAAAGTAAAGGTTCTGTCGAAAAAATGTTTATTAAATGCTAAAATACACAATTTGGGAATTTATTTCTGAAAAATAATATCGTCCAAATATAAACCCTCACGTTCGCGGCATTCATTTAATCGAAGAGTAAAATTTCTTATGACGGCTTGCCAGGTAGGCTTCGTGATGGCTGCCATTTCGTGACGGATATTTTCTTTTAATTGCATCAGGGAAGTCGGATTTTTTGTGTACACTTTAGATTTGAGATAACCCCACAGGAAAAAGTCCATAGGAGTTAGGTCAGGACCACGAGGAGGCCAATTTATTTCACCTCTCCTGGAGATCAATTTGCCAGGTAAAATTTCACGAACTCATGGCAGAGACGTATTGGACGTATGTAATGTTGCTCCGTCTTGCTGAAAAGTTGCGTTCACACAGAAAGCAAAACAAATATCAACTTTCTTTTGGGATACCCTATTTATATATATATATATAGTGAGTTCTGGCATCATGAAATTATGCGTTGCTATCGTTCATCCGATTGCGATGACACTTTGAGGATTTGATGTGTGCATGCCCGCGATGGTTTCTATATATAATAGTGAGCTCCGGCGTCATGAAAATGCGTTACTAAACCGTTTATCCGATTGCGAGGAAACTTTGGTGAGTTGTGTGCATGCCTGCGATGGTTTCTATATACAGGGTGTTAAGGGACGTACTTGACTTACTTTAACCAGTGATTCCTGACATGATTTAGGGTAAAAAATGTAAAAAAAAAAATTGTCTCCGGTGACACATTTTTCATGTTTTTTTTTCTACAAAAATGTAAAAAAATTGTAGTTGTTGGATAGTTGGAGGGGTGTTTAGTGGTTGGTCTGTTACTCAGCTGAGTGACCAGTGACGACATGCGGAAGAATTTTTTTTGTTTGATTTTAAAGAAAAAAAAAAATGAAAAAAAAAGTCACCGGAGACCAAAATTTCATTTACATTTTTTACTCCAAATAATGTCAGGAATCATTGGTTAAAGTAAGTCAAGTACGTCCCTTAAAATCCTGTATATAGTGAGTTCTGGCATCATGAAATTGTGCGTTGCTAACCATTCATCCAATTGCGATGACACTTTTGGGGATTTTATGTGTGCATGCCCGTGATGGTTTCTATATGTATACATATAATAGCGAGCTCTGCCTGGAATTCGCTAGTTCTGGAATAAACGATTTTTATTATATGTATGCTTTATTAAAATAAAGAGTGTCGCTGCAGTTTTGTCATGGTTTTCTGCAGCCTTGCACGACAGCTACTGCCATGATTTAAAAAAAATATTGTGTAGTTGTACAAAATAACACAAAATAAATATATAAATAAAAAAGAAACTTTCTTTTATTTCTCGAAGTCAATATTATTAATGATGTTATTAATATTTATAGATATTCTATCAAATATACGTTTAGAATTTGGGGATAGTAATAATAATGATGAATTCTAGAAAATATATAGTTTTAAAAACAATAAACAACTGAATATTTAGAAGTTAAATTTAAAAAAAAAACTTCATTAAATCCACTCCAAATGTGAACCACGAGATTCCAAACGCTTTTTATAATGTAAGCCTATGTGGAAGGACCAAGAACAAGCAAATGATGAAACATTTATAAAAAGGATCATACTAGATATTCTACCAACAGAATAAGTTCCATAAACAAACCACACTTTGTTATTGGTTTGCTTTTACTTCGTTATTTAAAAATACTGTGCTTGGATGTACATAACGCAAGTATAATGTTGACCTTTTGAAATCTGGGAAGACACCCCTACTGCCATCTAGCGATGTTAAAATGAACACATTTTGACAGTTAACGAAATGTTCCGAGGGTATTATATACGCTTAAACTACGCAAAGGATTTTTTCACCAGTTTTCACCAGTGGATAGTGATTCAATAGGTATTTATATGTATAATACATGCTTATTATAGTAGAGAAAAGCCGAGAAATTCAAATATCCAATTCAGGCAGCGGGCAGCTGGCAAGCGGGTGGTGTGGATTTTATAAAGGTTGGGTACTGGCATTGCTTTTCGTTAGCCACAGCAACGTGTGGCCGGGTCTGCTAGTATCAATATAAATTATTGTACAAAGGCTCCCAAATAGCAACAATAATAATTGAATCTGTTCAAAACATTGCAGTGTAATAACATTATTTCAACTAGCAGACCCGGCCACACGTTGCTGTGGCTAATGAAACACAACGCCATTACCCAACCTTGTTTGAATTTCTCAGCTTTTCTCTACTATAATAAGCATGTACTATACATATAAACCTTCCTCTTGAATCACTCTATCTATTGGTGCTGCACCGCATGAAAATCCGTTGCGTAGTTTAAAAGATCTATGCGCACATACATTTTGAGCGACTTCACTTTATACTATGTAATGATAATGATGATGATGATAAATTTAACCAACACATCATTCTGCTTCTGCAGAGGTAGGCAGAGAAGATGAACTGCCACACAACTTTGGGTAAATTATACAGAAAAGTGGGACTCGTGACACTTGTGTGGTGCAAACTTCTGAGGGCATTTAACAAAAAGCAAACTTAACTTACCCCATCAATTTTCCCTCATTGGCTAGGCCTAGGCTGGATAACTACACTTCTAAAACATTGATAACCAAACAAACACACAAAACTTTCAAAACTTCACAAAATGGACATAATAATGTAGGTGTGCGTGGTATCAGCCTATGTCATCTGAGATGCTGTGTGGAGGGCCTTTTTGAGGAGAGGAAGGAATGAAAATGAAGGAATGAAAAGACCCACGTTGAAGGAAGGAGGAAACAAAAAGGCCGACAAACCGTTCCACTGTTTAACACAAGAACGAGTCGTTCTTCGTATACTTATATCGGGCAACATGTTTGGCGTGTTTCTCAACCATGCACCGGTGCCGAAGGGATCAATGACGCTAGTTCCTCGGAGTATCTTCCATTGAAATACCGGTAGAATAGGGATAGCATTCTCACCCTTGTGCTTTTAAAGATTGCACTTAAGTTAGGAGAATATATCAAACGGTCCGCCCGTTTCTGCACAGAGTTGAGTTGAGTTTTTCTTATGTATTTTGGAACCCTTATACAGTAATGTATAAATCGCAAGTGAATCGGTAGAGTTACACCAAGTTACATGATGAGCGTTAAATGCAGGGGAAATACTGAATAAACTGTTAGAACTACAACTTAGAGAGGTTAAATACTTCACTTGGGAGAACTGTTGTTTTGAAACTAGGGCAGATACCTTTTCAATTTCAAGATCATGCAGTTGTAATCTATAAAAGCAAATAAAAGCGTACCTTTGATGGTATATTGTGAACAAATCCCTCACTGATGGGACTGCGTGGGCCCCTATATCCTTCTGGCCCGGGCGCTTTCCAAATACAATGGTAGGTTTTGACAGCAACAAGCCTCACTGAAAACACATAAGAATGTGCTTTATAATAAATTAATAAAACATATATATTTAGGTTTGTAAAAACACTCAAACTTGTGATAGATAAACAGAAATGTCAACATGATTCAAAATAAAAAAGAGAGACAGTTATTTCAATATAACAGAATGAAAATATAATTTAAATTGATTGTATATGATACATGAGCAAATAAACAACAGTATAATGTAATAAAATTACAATAAATGGTTACCATCACAACGTGAAACTATTAACTTATTGATATTTTACGGTTTATAACGACATCATAATGCGATGATCATGACTCTTACGCGTAAACCATAAATGAACTAATACCGTAAACAAAAGAGACGCCATTGCAAGCGAAAACGCGGTGAAAATATGGCCGGTAGGTTGGCAAAAATGGCAAATACAAAGTCAGACAATTGCATCTCGCACACTTCGGAGCGACCGAAACAAGCGCAACTTAAGGCCGCCGCGCAAAAAAATCTAACAGTGAACAACAGCGCTGTAAGCTTATGGGTCTTTACTTTTCTGCGCGGCGACATGAAGTGACGTGGGACTCGGTCGCTACGAAGTGTGCGTGTGAGAGCTAATACCAAAGAGCGTCTACCGAACAATGGCTTGCTCTGTTGGCAGCTCTGTCGTGCAAAAGCGACGTGAAATCATCGGCGAGGGCAAAAGCGAGAGGGAAAGAGACAAAGACATAATTTGTATAGCTCTGTCTCTTTTGGGGGCAATTGAATCGTATCATCACGATGAAACGTTGCGGGTGGGAGGGTGGGTTATGCTGGCCGTCCGGCGTGACCTACCTCCGGCACGGCTCCGATTCAGGTGTTCTCATAACATAACCAGGTATTTAATTTAAACATCAGGAGTGTCGACAAAAATTTTTGATAATAATAATAATTGCTTGTTAGTTGCGTTAGAACTAGAACAAATAAATACAAAATTTACCACGTTACCATCCTCACCGAATGCTGGATTGATTGATTGATTGATTGATTAATAAATGACGATTTTATTGAGCCCAGTAATTTTAATGGTTTTACATTTTAATAGCCTTATTAAATGACGCTTTTATAAGGCTATTATAGGCAATTTAATTTAAATATTTTATTTTCAACATCTTCCTGAGAGAAACCTCTCAATCACATAGTTCAAAAAACCTAAAAGGGTTATATGAAAATTTTATATATTAATTTATTTTCTTTTCTTTTCAATGATAATATCTATCTCTTAAATTTGTTGTACCATCCATCCATCGCCAGAACAGACGTAGGTAGTCTAGTGAGGCGGGTAATTTATTCACAACAAAATATTTTTATTTTGTTATTTGAAATTTGGACATTTTTGATCGAAAATGTGTCGGGAAATTATTTTAAAGACTTTTTTTTAATATTATGTGTAGTTTGGAAAATATTATTTTTCAGAAAAAAAAATCTTCCGGGAAAATTGGAAAAATTTTGTTCGGAAAATTCGTCGGAAAATGGATAGGGATTTTGATTTTTTGGTAAATTTTGGGGATCGCTGGCAACGGCTAATACGCACTTTTTTTGAAAAAATCTTTTGATTCACCTTAATTACATTAAAAGACAACTATTTGCATTGGGGGAAGTGGAAAATATTTCATTCTAAATTTCGATTACGTAAAATTAAAATTAGCTTTCATTGTGTGAAACGAGACCGTCCATTTTCAAACATTATTTTCAAATGTCATTTTTTGTTATGTTGGTATTCTTGTTACTGTAAGAAAAGATGCTAGAGCAAAGCATAGCAGACTTCATGGGAATTCGGCGCGTAATTTAAAAAACACAATAATTAACAATATAATGAAAACAAACCTGTAATCAGAATCCATCACTTCAGAATAAAGCCGAGGCACTGTAATCATGTTGGATTTCGTCATCATTATAATTGATGCGATATAATTTGATAGAATCACTTCGGAGTAGGAACGTTGTTGGATTTAATTATAATTGAAGTTGTAGAAAAAAAAAAAAAATCGAGCCGAGGCACTAAAATCATGTTGAATTTCGTCGTCATTATAATGGAAGCGATGAATATTTAAAAAAAAACACACACACACAAAGATAAATACAAAAAAAAAAAAACAAAATATCTAATTTTAATCACTAGAATTTGGATTGTACACTTCACTGGCCATTTTAAAAAACGCGTGGATTCTGTCTTTATTTTTTGGAAGTGATCTCTTCCAGAGGAACTCACAAAGGTATCCCTCATAATGTGCAACGCTTCTTCCAAATCTTGGGACATTACCTCTCACGTCTCTCCAGCAACGTTCGATATTTTGGGTATGGGCTCCGGTTTCGTGGTCCACAAAATTAACACTGTGGTTAACATTTAAATGAAGGAAGCCTTCATTTTGCAGGCAGTCGTATGCTTTCCAGCAGTCCGAAATTATTTTAGTGCCTGGCAAAATGTATTCCTTTATAACATTTAAAACAGTTTCCCGCGAACGGTTTTCCACGGCACAAACGAACAACTTCTTTGAATCTCTTTCGAATCCGCCAAAGACCCACTGTCCAGTGACTTTTCTTCCTCGATTGTATTTCCTTTTTCCTATTTTGCAACACCTCCAATCTGCTGCCTCATTTTATGGCACCATAAAATACAAACTTCCCTGCAAAATGACTACCAATTTGTAACGGTGTCACTCCCCATGTCCAGTTCTTCCATTAGAAACGCGGTCCTTTTTTCATTAAAAAAAAAACCATTCTAATAATACTTCTTCCTCTCTAACGATATCCAAAAACCCGACCACAGTTAGTAAACACAATTGGCACGACATTTTTTAGATTTCAAAGTCTTTTCGGAGGGAAAAATATTTTGAACTAAATTTGATAATGAAAATTTTCGTTAATTGCAACAAACCAACGGCCAGAGACAAAATCGCGCGGGCGTTTTTTTTTTTAATGTTATAAAACTAAAATTCCGCCTAATTAGTAGGTACTTACCTAATACACGTGTATTGCGTGCGTTGATTAAAATTTATTAGCTTGAATTTTTTTTTACATTAAAATTTTATTTTTATAAGTCAACTATTTCTGCGATGTTGAGCGGCTACGTACGCTAAGTTTATGTGATATGGTTTATGATACAAAAGAAAGTGCCCCCTTTATACCGCCTGCTCGCGTCAAGGCAAAAAAAAACATCCCAGTTTTCAAATAGTTTAGCGGCTACGCTAGGTTTGTGTAACATGGTTTGTGATACAAAAGAAAGTGCCCCTTTATAACGCCTACTCGCGTCAAGGCAAGAAAAACTTCCCAGTTTTCAAGTAGTTTAGCGGCTACGCTAGGTTTGTGTAACATGGTTTGTGATACAAAAGAAAGTGCCCCTTTATAACGCCTACTCGCGTCAAGGCAAGAAAAACATCCCAGTTTTCAAGTAGTTTAGCGGCTACGCTAGGTTTGTGTAACATGGTTTGTGATACAAAAGAAAGTGCCCCTTTATAACGCCTACTCGCGTCAAGGCAAGAAAAACATCCCAGTTTTCAAGTAGTTTAGCGGCTACGCTAGGTTTGTGTAACATGGTTTGTGATTCAAGAGAAAGTGCCCCTTTATAACGCCTACAAGGCAAGAAAAACATCCCAGTTTTCAAGTAGTTTAACGGCTACGCTAGGTTTGTGAAACACGGTTTTTGATACAAAAGTGAATGTATTATTTATAAAAAATTATTACCGAAATTAAAAACATGTTTTTTTATTTTTATTTTTTTATTTCCGTCATTTTATTCCCAAAACTCCGATAATTTAGTACTTACCTTTCCAGATTTCGTGGTACCTTCAAAATCTTCTAGCCGTTCGTTATACATTCTAGTGTATCAGGAATACCAACACCAAAGTGACAGCGACAGCGAATGAGCTAATTACTAATGGCGTACAATCTCACAAGACGAAAGCTAATTTTAATTTTACGTAATCGAAATTTAGAATGAAATATTTTCCACTTCCCCCAATGCAAATAGTTGCCTTTTAATGTAATTAAGGTGAATCAAAAGGTTTTTTTTTTTTTAAAGTGCATATTAACCGTTGCCAGCGATCTCCATGTCAATGATCAATTTTTCATGTCGGAAAATCCCTGAAAATTATTGTTTAAGGCGGTAAGCGGTTATGCTGGCCGTCCGGCGTGACCTACCTCCGGCACGGCTCCGATTCAGGTGTTCTCGGGTCGCGTAAAAGAGCACGGAAAGAAAGGAATGAATGAAAGAATGTAATAATGTGTTATATGCGAGCGGATGGATGGATGGATGAGAGAAATGAAAAGCTACGAGATGTTGAGTTTGCGGAAAACGAAACACGAGGTTTGAAGATTGATTGATTGATTGATTAATTTATAGAATTAATTATAGAATTCATTAAGGTAGGTATTATCACGGTGATGGGACGGGAGAAGATGATGGACGGCACGGGGGTACTTTTGGATGGGATGCGGAATTGGCAGCGCAAAATTATTGATAAGAAATAACAAACAAAGAAACACAAAAATAAGTAGGTTAAATAAAGAAATCTCACACACACACAAGACTATAACATCAGATCAGGTCCGTAGATAGATAGGTATCGATTATTATTAATGTTTAAACACTATAATGATAACATGGGTACCTACCATATTGATTTAAGTGACAAAGATAATAGTTTAATGATAAACAACATTGACAATTACTAGATAGGTACTACTGTCTGTATTCCATAGAAAGGAGAAATTCATAGAAAAAAAAAACGTAGGTAGGTACTTATTCAAATAATAATGAAAAAATGACGATTAACGAAATTATGTAATTGATACAGTTAAAATCAAAAGGAGTAAGTAAGTAAGTAAGTAAGTAAGTATAGTAGGTAAAAATATTTTAGCTTCGCAATAAAAACCAAATAAATGAAATATTTGCATGTTAACGTATCAGAAAGTGATGAAATACGCTTTAAAATTTTAGAAATAACCATGTAGGTAATTTTTTAAAGATAATTTTTTTTAATGCAAACTTTAAAAAGCATACGTTACGTTTATCTCACCTTATATTATGTTCAGATATTTGTAAGTATATATGTATATATATATATATATATATTTTATAGATCCTAAAAATATGGGATGATTATTTAAATGTAGGTGAATTCATTGGCTATACAGCACTCTATTCGGTTTATATGACTGCTAAATCATATTATTGATGATATTTTAATTTAAAATTAAATATTGAATATTCTCATTTTCCAGGAGGCATAGGTATTAATATATGGCGGTTGTTGCTTAGATCTAATATTCAAAATAATTGTTTTTTTTTTTGTTCACCGAAGCGTTGTTTGTGTGGTGCGAGGAGTGTCCCTGTTGTGTACCATTTTTTTCAGACCTAACCTAGCCTAACCTAACCTAACCTAGCCTAACCTAACCTAACCTAACCTAACCTAACCTAACCTAACCTAACCTAACCTAGCCTAACCTAACCTAGCCTAACCTAACCTAACCTAACCTAACCTAACCTAACCTAGCCTAAACTAACCCAACCAGTCATTTTTTTTTTTTTTTTTTTTTTTTTTTTTTTTTTAAATTATTTTCAACTATCACATTATTTTATACTTATTAGTCTGTTCTCAGACCACTTGTTCTACTCTGGTAAGATAATAATTTCCTTCATTGGCTTTAGATGTAGATACCTTTTAATAATACTTGGATGATTTATATAGCGCCGTTTTTGTGAAAAATCACCTCAAGGGCGCAGAACAAACTTATAATACATTATTTATGCTGGAAAAAGCAGAAAAGTTGCTGACTTAATGAGTCTATAGAAAATCATTCATGATAAGCTTAAAACAACTCATTGTCTGATCAATATTCTTATTAAGGTTCCCAATGGACGTAATTTGAGGAGTCAGAATATATTTCATCTTGAATTATTTAAAAACAATATTGCATAGGTACTTTAATCCGAATGTGTCGTCTGTATAATTCCATTGAATGTAACCATATAGACACATCTATGCAAAATGTCTCGCTTACTTTAAAAAGCAAATTAACAATAGACTAACCTAACAAGTAATAAATTGAAAATACTTATATTTGATCTTGAACTTGAATGTGAATGGCTCTTTCTTACTCTATTTGTACTTTACTTTTTTTGTTATCGTATATCGATCTTTTTTTTTATCTTTGTCATCTCTACCTATATTTTATCATTACTATTTTTGTTATCTCTTTTTATACCTCTGTTTATATTTTGCCATTTCTAATTTCTGTTAACTTCTATGTAGGTATATATACTCTGTGGGTAAATGTTCCAAAACAATAAATAAATAGTTGCCAATTGCCAAATGGAATTAAGTATAATCTACCCAATCAACAAATAGGATTAAAAAGGCTCACAAGTCTATATGTCATAAAGTAACTAATTTAGAAACTTTCCACAAAATACAGCAAGCATGCGTGAATGAACAAAAGGATTAAAGTCGTAAAGTAATTTAGAGGCTATCCATCCACAAGACGGGACGGACTGACTGACCGTATCAATGAAAGGATTACATAGTAAGAAAGGTCATAAAATAATTTAGAATCTTTCGCCCGCGCGCGCATCAATGAAAAATATCGATAGTATCTATTTATTATTATGACAATGAAAGGTTTTAACACTTTGCGACCCAGTGTAGTTTTTAATTATTTTTATTTAAATCGTACATAATCACGTAATATTAATATTTATGACGATAATAATATTTGGAGAGGTTCTAAATCAACGATACTCAACCTTTTTTCTCTTCGGGCCACATACATGTATTTGTAAAGTTACGCGGGCCGCAACACTATACTGGTATGACGAAAAAAAAATCATCAACCCCCCCCCAACATTTTTTCGATTTAATTTTGAAGACACTCCGCCATTAATAATAATAATATTTGAGTATCGTTGTTCTAAATTGTAAATTGCTTTATTATCTATTTATTACCCGCTTCTGCAAAATTTTCAACCCGGGCCATTATTGCCATCATAAAAGTACCTATATTTATGACGGTGCCATTTATTACTGCAACAATAGGTGGATTGGATACAGTCAATATATTATGTAATATTGGCATTTCGACTTTTTGCTTTATGACAATAATGAAAATATTGGCGGCCCTAATAAGGGCCTTTTGTTTGACATGGACGACGTGTGATGGTGAGTCGTTTGTTTGTTGTTGTGTCGTTCGCCTCGTCCGTCCGTGTTCGGTGTTGGGTGTAGTCTTTGTTGCAGGATCCTCACTTGGAGCTGGTGTACTTGGTGACGGCCTTGGTGCCCTCGGACACGGCGTGCTTGGCCAGCTCTCCGGGAAGGAGCAGCCTGACGGCGGTCTGGATCTCCCTGCTGGTGATCGTGGACCTCTTGTTGTAGTGGGCCAGGCGGGAGGCCTCGGCAGCGATGCGCTCGAAGATGTCGTTCACGAAGCTGTTCATGATGCTCATCGCCTTGGAAGAGATACCGGTGTCGGGGTGCACCTGCTTCAGCACTTTGTAGATGTAGATTGCGTAGCTCTCCTTCCTCCTGCGTTTGTTCTTCTTCTTGTCTCCCTTGGAGATGTTCTTCTGGGCCTTGCCCGACTTTTTGGCTGCTTTTCCACTTGTCTTGGGGGGCATCTTGCTTGCTGCTGCTGGTGCTGCGTGTGAAAAACCATTTTTTTTTTTTTTTTCATTTACTAGATTCTTATGTATCTTGAGGAGATGAATCATTTAAATTTACTGAATTTAAAGTTAATGTTCTTTATACAAATAGAACGGCGTCATATGCGCCTTGCAATTTTTACCTCATGTGGGTATTTAAAAATAGTACCTGGCTATTATAGACTTAGAGGTCATGTATTTTGTCGGTAGGGAAAAGTTGTTATGTAAAAACCCTACTAAAATTGCATGTTTTGCATAGCTCAACAAAGCAACCGGCATCAAGCAAGGGAAATATATACATACGTGTGTGTTTGTGTTATGTTGGGAGTGGGAAGGAGTCGGTCATGTCCTTTTATTTGGAGCTCTTCCGCATTTGCCTTTGGGAATAAGGAAACCATGAAAAACCTTATCCGGGAGGAGTCGGCCGACAGTCAACATGAAACTGTGCGGCCTTCAGTGATTTCAGTAGATGAAATCCTGCATTTTGTGGTGATGGGTGTGGGTGTCTGTTTTTATGTGATATATACTTTATGGGAATTTTTAGGATAAACTTACATACATATAGATAAAATAAATATTATTATATAAATATATACATAGATATATAGACATAAGTTGTGGGGAGGGGTCTGGTGATTGGGAATACCTACCGATCGCTCAGTCATCCGCGTCTGATTCGGGATTGTGCCAAATGTGATTAAGGTCCATCAGAATATGTTTGGGTAGTCTGTGTTTGTACCTGAAAGGAAGATCGCTAGGTGCATTGTATTGACCGATTTCTCTGATGAGTTTATTTTTACTATGTTGAAGTGACTTGTAAAATCGGTCGGTCAGTCTGTGTGTGTATTCAAATAAGGTCGGTATTTCTTCTCTTGCATGTAGTCTTTTCAAGTTTGTTCTGAGTCTTGTGTTGTACGTGATTTTAATGCAGAGATTTTGTAAGGTCTGTAGTTTTGTGTGGTCAGAGTGGGAGATGCTGCCCCACACGGGGATAGCATGAGTCAGTACCGGTCGAATGAGCGAATAGTAGATCAGGAGTTTGGTTCTAGGAAGTAGCGGACTTCTTCTGTTGAAGATTGGCTTCATCGCGCCGACTGCCTTTCTGGCTTTCACGTGCATCTTGGCTACGTGAGACTTCCAGTTGAGACGTGAGTCCATTGTGAGGCCCAGGTAGACGACCTCATCTTTCCATTCTAGGACGTGTCCTCCCATTTCGATGTTGACGTCTGGTATTCTTATTTTATTTTTCCTCGAGTACATTATGACTTCGGTCTTCGCCTCGTTCAGTTTGAGTCGCCATTTTTTGTAGAACTCTACGAGTGCGTTGAGCGCCCTCTGTAGGTATATGGCTGCCATGTCTGCTTGCGTCGAGGAAACGTAAAGTTTGACGTCGTCTGCATAGATGGAAAGGTTGCATCTCTCGTCATGGGGGATGTCGTGCGTGAAGATGTTGAAGAGGTGAGGTCCCAGTAGGCTACCCTGTGGCACGCCTTTTGGAATCTCACGTAGTGTCGACAGCGCGTTCCTGATGAAGACTTGGAAGGATCTGTTCTTGAGGTATTCTTGTATCACTCTCGTTAGGTATATGGGCGTGTTCAGTCTGTGTAGTTTGTGCAGGAGCCCTTTTATCCAAACGGTGTCAAATGCCTTTTCCAAGTCTAGCAATGCAGCGGCGGTGTAGCGATTTTCGTTGAATCTTCTCGCGATGAATTCCGCTACTCTGGATAGCTGATGGGTGGTGGAATGCCTTTTCCTAAATCCGAATTGTTCGTCTGGCAAAGTGTCTTCGTGGTGTGGTAGAAGTCTGTTGAGTATCACCTGTTCAAATACCTTGCTCAGCGTGGAGAGTAGGCTAATCGGCCGATAGTTTGTCGGCTGCTTCTTGTCCTTGTTTGGCTTGGAGAAGGGCAGCACGGTCGCCGTTTTCCAGATCTCAGGGAAATGTCCGATGGTCAGGCAGGCATTGAACAGTTTGGTGATGAAGATGATGGCTTTCTGAGGTAGATGTTTCAGTAGGATGTTATGTATTTGATCGCTTCCCGGCGCCTTATTTGTTTTCAATCGCCTGATAATGACGGCTACTTCGCTCGGTGTGCTGAAGTGGATATCGGCGGCGTTCGTCTGCTCGGCTTGTTCGAGGTTTCGTAGAGACTCTTCTACTAGTCGATCCGTTTCCGGGTCCGATAGGCCGTCCGTGGCTGCGTAGGCTCTCTCAAATCCATCGGCGAGCGCGTTTGCTTTTTCTTCGAGTGAAAGTGCCAGCCCTGATCCGTCTAGCTTCTCTAGCGGGGGAATCGCGTGATCCTCGTGTCTCAGCGCTTTTGCCATTTTCCATAGGCTGTTGTCCTTTGGCGTGAGTGACGTAACTTTCTTCGTCCAAAGTTCGCGTCTGAGGTCGGTGATCTCTTGCTTGATTTCCCGCTGTAGAGAGTTGTAGGCCGTTTTGAAGTAGCCGTCGCGCGTGTGATGGTAGATGCGTCGCAGGCGATTTTTCTCCTTAATGAGCGATAAGACGTGCTCGGGAAGCTTGATCGTGAATGTCTGTTCGTCTTTGAGGGGGATGAAAGTGTCTTGTGCAATTTGGATGATTTCGGTCAGAGTGCTTGCGGCTTCGTCGATCTCTTCCTTTGAGCGCAGAGTTGCCGACGTGAGATGTATCCGTTCGTTAATCTCTTTTTTGAATCCTTCCCAGTCGGCGTCCTTGTAGTTTCGCCGCTTTCTGGGGCTCCTTGAAGTCGTTCCTCCTATACTGAAGCTCACGGGCAGGTGGTCCGACGACAGTTCGTCCAGCGTGCGCAATGGCGAGATGGTCTTGGCGTTCTTCTCAAGTACTATATCCAGAGTACTTGGGTACATTGCGTGTGCTGAGTGGTAAGTCGGTTTGTCCGGCGCCATTATCGTGTAGTTGTGCGTCTGCATATGTGAAAAGAGCGTTTTCCCATTCGCGTTGCCTCTGTAGTTGTTCCAATAATTGTGCTTGGCGTTCAGATCTCCTCCTAGAATGACAATAGGGCGCAAATTAAGTAATTTATCGAGATCTTCTCTAACCAGTAGGTTGGGATGGTTGCAGTAG
This sequence comes from Limnephilus rhombicus, assembly GCA_929108145.2. Taxonomy (NCBI): domain Eukaryota; kingdom Metazoa; phylum Arthropoda; class Insecta; order Trichoptera; family Limnephilidae; genus Limnephilus; species Limnephilus rhombicus. Next base: position 3,110,260 of record OV815290.1, read on the forward strand.
GCGGCGATGATAGTATGCGCTCTATCCTCTATGGTGACTTCGATAATCGTGGCTTCAGTATGCTTCAACTTCGGAGTAGGGATTCTTGTAGATGTAATGGTTTGACGAACGAATATGGCGGTGCCTCCGCCTGCGCCCTCTTGTCGGTCGTCTCGGTGTACTTCGAAGCCGGCCACTATCAGGGGAATGTCGGGTTTGAGATGAGTTTCTGTAATGAGAAAAATGTCAATGTTAGTATTGTTTGCCAGAGCGAGCAATTCGTCAATTTTGAAACGGATGCTGTGGGCATTCCACAGGAGGACGTTCACCATCTGGGGATCAGACATTGATGGTGGACGTGATGAGATCCATCAGGATCCATGCCCTCTCCAACTCGTTGGAGCCAGCTGCGGCCAACTGCGGTTGCACCCGTCTCAATCCCTGGAGCAGGGCCATCATCAGTTGTGCGTCTCCTGCGCCGGTGTATGCCTCTCCTGCGGGCTTCTGCGTGCGGGACTGCGTATGGGGCTGCGAGCGGGGCTGCTCCTCGTGCTGCTCCTCACGCTGCTCCTCGCGCTGTTGGGAGGCCGTGTTTCCGCGGGCCACGTTGGCCCAGCTGCGTCCGTCGGTCCTCGAGGTCTGCTGGGCATGTGGCCCGCTGGTTCCTGGTGCTTGGCGCCGGTTCTGTCGCTGGTGCTGCTGTAGCGAAGCGACGTAGGCTATCCTCTTCGGGCAGCCCCTGTAGTTGGCGGGATGGGGGCCTCCGCAGTTGCAGCACGCGGCGGGCTCGTCCCTGGTGGTCTTGGGGCACTCGGCGGAGGCGTGCTCCACTAGACATTTCACACACCTCGCGGTGTGTGAGCAGTTGCGGGACCCGTGCCCGAAGTCCTGGCAGCGGTAGCACTGTGTCCCGTGCTGCAGGTGGTTGCTTCGGTGTTTTTGCAGGCGGATCCTGCAGTGGCATAAGTATTTGACAGCCGCCCTCAGCTGGCCCATGTTCACTTCCTTATTGAAGGTGGCCAGGTATATCGGATATTCTGCTGCGGCGGTCGTCATCCTGACGACTTTCACCGGGGGGAAGCCTTGTTCAGTAAGATCCGCTGCGATCTCCTCCGTCTCGATGTTTGGCAGGCCCTTGATGACCGCCTTTTTGAGCTTTTCCGCCTCCGCTGTGTAGGTGTGGAAGCCACGCGCCTCCGCACGCAGCCCGTTGGTAAGGGCACGGTGGTCCGTCATGCTGTGAACGATGATGTTCACTTTTCCGCCCGATCTGTACTGCACTTTAAATTTAGAGTGCCCGATGTGGCCCTGCACCGCTGTGGTGACCTGCCCGTGTGAGAGTGTCCCCAGGGTCATCACGACCGGGGGAACACGGTCCTTCCTGGCGGCGCTCGTGGTACCTGTGGAAGAGTGAGAAAAGTTATTAATATTTTGGCGCTTTGGTTGCGACGCGCCGCCGCCTTCTGTTACTTCAGTTAAGTTACCAAACCGGTTGCCGATTACAACCGGTTTCGATTGCTGCGGTGAAAGGGGCCTCTTCACTGTGTTGGTCGGCCTAGTCCATCCTTCTTCCTGGCGGGTCATCTCCATCTCTTGGGCGGGCTGCTGGAATCTGGGGGGCGGCACATAGCCCGAAGCTGGGCCTATTGGGGGGCGGCTGGACCCGGCTGCAGGGGCGGTCTCAGGCATCTTGGGGGGCGGTAGGGGGATGGCTGCCGGCTTCGTCCTCGGGTCAGCTGTGTGGGGTAGCAGTGGCTGTTCTGGTTGGGAGGCTGGGACCTTGATGGTCCCAGTTTTGGTCCGGTATTGAGTGTGAAAAACCACTTTCGGATACGCTTTACCTTACTTTTAAAGCGGTTCGGCGCTAAGCGGTGGTCTCGCGCAAAAAGGTGCTCCGACCCTCTTTCAGCCCGCGCGGGAGCGAGTACCCGCGCGGGCTGTAGAATCCGCGGGGGGAGGGTCGGGACCGACCGTTCTACGCGCGCTCGCAGAGAACGTGAATGGACGGTCGGCCGGTGAAAAATTAATTTCACTCCAAGACTCGCTTTATCGAGTCTACTATTCCGCTATCGAAGCAGTTCGCAACCACACAACCCCCCCGCATCATGTCAGGCCGCGGTAAAGGAGGCAAAGTGAAGGGAAAGGCAAAGTCCCGCTCTAACCGCGCCGGACTCCAGTTCCCCGTCGGACGTATTCACCGCCTGCTGAGAAAAGGCAACTACGCCGAGAGAGTGGGAGCTGGTGCTCCCGTCTATCTGGCCGCCGTCATGGAGTACCTAGCAGCTGAGGTGCTGGAGCTGGCCGGAAACGCGGCTAGGGACAATAAAAAGACCAGGATCATCCCCCGCCATCTGCAGTTGGCCATCCGAAACGACGAAGAGCTGAACAAGCTGCTCTCCGGAGTGACAATCGCTCAGGGAGGTGTTTTGCCCAACATTCAGGCCGTTCTATTGCCCAAGAAGACGGAGAAAAAGGCGTAATTTTGACAGCGACAAACGACACTCAAACATCAAATAAACACCACACCAACCGCATGACGTGATTCATCAATTAAAAAAAGGCCCTTCTTAGGGCCGCCAATTTTTCATTATTTTAAAAGTCGTTACTTTGAATGGTCCTTCGAGCCGGATTATATTAATATTACTATATCTCCTATAATAATAATAATCTTCTAGGCCTTATAACAATACCCTTTTTGTGTATGTGTACCAATATTCTATGAATGCATTATCGGCGAAAAGTGACCACGCTCCCGCGTACGAGTCGTCGCATCATTCATTCATCCCCTTATTTACTACCCGTATTTGACTTAGATTGAACCAGAGTTAGTCAATGAGTGAGTAATAATTGTAATGTTGGGAAAGTTGACATTTTTATTGGGTTTAGTATTATTATTATACTATACCCACTCTCGGCCGTTTTATGACTGTCCGTTCGAGACATTTTACAATACTTTCACACATTTGGTATTTACGAATATTCATTCAAGACGTTTTACGATACTCACTACCCTTTTATGACCTGACCATATAATAATAGCGTATTCCAGAATGCAACCAGTGGTGGTGGTGCAATGCATATTTATTTATAAATACATTAAAAAAAAAAAAATGTATTTATCCGGCTCGAAGGACCATTATAAAAAAAAAATAAAAAAAAAAAAGACTTTTAAAATAATGCAACCAGTGGTGGTGGTGGTGGTGCAATGCATATTCATTAATTTATAAATACATAAAAAAAAAAAAATTATTTATCCGGCTCGAAGGACCATTATAAAAAAAAAAAAAAAAAGACTTTTAAAATAATGCAACCAGTGGTGGTGGTGGTGGTGCAATGCATATTCATTAATTTATAAATACAAAAAAAAAAAAAAAAATTATTTATCCGGCTCGAAGGACCATTATGAAAAAAAAAAAAAAAAAAAAAAAAAAAAAAACGACTTTTAAAATAATGCAACCAGTGGTGGTGGTGGTGGTGCAATGCATATTCATTTATAAATACATTAAAAAAAAAAATTATTTATCCGGCTCGAAGGACCATTATAAAAAAAAAAAAAAAAAAAAACGACCTTTAAAATAATAAAAAATTGAATATTGGTATACATACACAAAAAGGGTATCGTTATAAGGCCTAGAAGATTATTATTATAGGAGATATAGTAATATTAATATAATCCGGCTCGAAGGACCGTTCAAAGAAATAAACGACTTTAAAAATAAAATTTAAAAAAAACGATGGATATGGGTGATTGCTCGAGTCATTTTCGAAAGAGTAATTTGCAATAGAACCTTTTGCGGCCCTGATAAGGGCCATTTTGTTTGACGTTTCGCGTCGATTGGAATGGTGAGATGCTGTTGATTCGTTTGTTTCGATCTTCGAGCCGACTATTACTGGTGGCGGTGATAGTGACCGACTGATTGCTGGTTGATAGTGACGGGCTTAAGCACGCTCGCCTCGGATGCGTCTCGCTAGCTGGATGTCCTTGGGCATGATGGTGACGCGCTTGGCGTGGATCGCGCACAGGTTGGTGTCCTCGAAGAGGCCGACCAGATAGGCTTCGCTTGCTTCCTGCAGGGCCATAACAGCCGAGCTCTGGAATCGCAGGTCGGTCTTGAAGTCCTGGGCGATCTCGCGCACCAGCCGCTGGAAGGGCAGCTTGCGGATCAGCAGCTCGGTGCTCTTTTGGTAGCGGCGGATCTCACGGAGTGCGACGGTTCCGGGCCTGTAGCGATGGGGCTTTTTCACACCTCCGGTTGCGGGCGCGCTTTTTCTCGCGGCCTTCGTGGCCAGCTGCTTCCTGGGAGCCTTGCCTCCGGTCGATTTGCGGGCGGTTTGCTTTGTACGAGCCATGGCTTGGGCTGAGAAGTGTTCTGAAATATGTTACAGTGATCCGAAATTTGTGCAATCACCCTATTTATAGTAAAGTACGGTGCGATGCCATTGGTCGCTTTGGGAGTGAGTCACTTGCGGCGCGTGGCCATTATTATTTTTCTATCCCGAGAATAGGAATAATTTAACTAAACTAATAACAAAAGCCTTTGACACCGTAAGTCATGAAATACTGATTAAAAAAACAAAAAAAAACAAAACAAAACAAAACAAAAAAAAAACAAAAAAAAAACAAAAAAAAAATAAATAAATAAACAAAACAGGTGTAACCGATCCAGCTATTAAACTAATAAAATCCTATCTGTCCAACAGAAAACACTGTGTTAACATAGGAGATAAAAACAGTCAACTCGAGAGTATAAACTACGGAGTTCCACAAGAAACAATGCTGGGGCCACTTTTATTCCAAATATACATAAATGACATCTGTCAGCTAAAACTACATGGTGAAATTTTCTTATACGCAGATGACACGGCAATTTTTTTTTTTTTTTTTTACTTCGGCAACGATTGGCTAATACAAAATAATGATTTTTATGAATGAACCATTTAAATAGAAGAAGAAGAAGACGGTGAAAACGAAATTTAGTCCTCGTTTTCTTTTCATCAGGCCAACCGTCACAAGGCCAGTCTGCAATGCGAGCGGGGGGTGACATCGTCGGTTTTGTCGGAGAATATATATTAAAACGAATTGCGCTATCAGACAATCATTCTGCTTTTGCTTGCGCTAGCGACAAGACGTCTGTCTCGTACAGTATATTTCTCGCTCCCGTCTGCTGAAACAGTTAGAATATTCTACTCAATTCTTTCTTTTGCATTGTGCTCCGCACATGTGATTGTGATCATTGCGTACACTATTTGTTACCTAAATAAAATCTGTTGTGATATCTCGGAACTATACGAGTGTTTTTATCTCGGGGAGAATTTTCCACTCGTGGTTCCGTTTATACGGTCCCTGCCTGCAGTGTGTGTTCGTGGTTTTCAGTGCATCCGGTGTTGTGGTGTTGGTGCTAGTGTTTTGGCGAAAAAAAAAAAAAAGTGATCAGTTCATCAATATTATCGAGAGTCTGTCCAGAATCTGTAAGTAAATTCCTTACCATTACATGTGCTTTTCATTTGGATTTGTTTATTATTCAGAGTTTTGAGTATCACCTCCCTCGTAATTATTTATAGTTTATCAAGTCATTCGCAAACTCGTTTAATATAAAATCAATTATCTACAAAAAACTTCAATATCTCTACGCACCTAGCCGCGTTTTTACCAGTGAGTCATTAATATTTACTGCACAGCAACAAAATTAAAGTCATCGTAATAAATAATCAACTTCTTCATACCCGCTCGGTCTAAAGTAATTAAAAAGTCATTAGCAGTGCACTTAACGAATTTCCCCCGGCCCGGTCGCCAACCAATTAAAAAGTCATTAGCAGCGTAACATACTAACTTTCCCCCGTATCCAAACCGCTTTCTATTATTCAAATTCAGCACTTAGCAAATATCTCAACGACCTTATCAAGGATGTCTACCATGACCCTTTATTCTCAGCGTGTGGCTGGTGCCCTTGAAGACAACTTAGTTGACTTCTTGGAAGCGCGTAAGCACCGGGAACTTTCTCTTGAAGAGAAAGACCACCTGTCCAAACTAGTCATGAAGCAATATCTTGAGGATAACAAGACGCCAACTTTAGAAGCTTCTCCCAAAGACATAGCCTCACCTAGGCATATAGTATCACCGATTCCAGGTAGTGCTCCTTTTAGAGAGAACCTGGTGCTCATGGAAGACTGGCCATCTTCATCCGACGAATCGGAGGCACCGTTCCAACCGGTTCCTAGGCGCAAGCGCTCGCGTGCCAACTCCAACGGGTCTTCAACCCCGACCAATTCCCCCAGGACCTCCCCGGTACCCAAAAAAAACAATGGAAACATTAGGTCTCGTTCTCCATCACCGCTAGCGTCTGCTAGCAACAGATTTTCACCGCTACGGGCTAACTCCCCAGCTGCAACAACCTCGGCGCAAAATGTAACGCCAATTAAACTCCACAGAATCCCGCCAATAGTACTTCACAAGAAGTCTGAGACCAGGGCGCTCTTCCGTACCCTCGAAGACAAAGGCATAGATTTCTTCGCCAAAAACATGGGCAACGGCCTACATATAATGACTAAAACTCCGCGGGAGCACCAGGCTGTCACTAGGCATTTAATTGCCAACAACACGGAGTTTCACTCCTTCAGGCTTCCGGAAGAAAAACCTTTAAGGGTTGTCCTTAGGGGAATCCCCGAAGACATTTCTCCGGAAGATATAAAAGAGGAGTTAGCAACAACATACCCAATAATTTCAGTGCACCGAATGAAAGCGGCCCGCACAAAAAAACCTATTCCGCTAGTGTTAGTAACACTGACAAAAAATGAAACCGCGAAGGGCATTTTTAATAACCTAACGTCATTATTCCGTCTAAGGATTCAAGTTGAATCCTTACGGAACAAAGCCCGCGTTGGGCAGTGCTACCGCTGCCAAATGCACGGGCACTCAGCGATTTGCTGCCATGGTAGCGAACGCTGCGTAAAGTGCGGCGAACCGCACAGATCCTCTGACTGCACCAAGTCAAGAGACAGTCCGGCGAAATGTGCATTGTGTCAAGGGGCCCATACGGCCAACTACGGAGGGTGCCCTGCAAGGCCCCAAAACGCAAACCCAAACTACAACAGAAACCGCAACGCAAATTATTCGCGAAATTATAATAATAATAGACGCAACCACGTGAATAATTATAATAATCACCAAAGGAATCACCGTAATTATAATAGTCAAGGTAATCAACAAACCCATTCGTACGAGAATACGTCCAGACCGACCATTCCCGCACCCGCAGCGGCTCCCGCAGCCTCCCTAGAGGACTTCCCCACCCTCCCAATCCCATCCGTCCCCTTACCCCCCACTACAACAACTCCCCCCACCTCGAACCCTACCCCCACTGTCCACAAACCCGCATCCCAACTCCCGGCCAACTCTCGCAACCCGAATCCCCGCAACTGGCCTCAGCCCCATTATTACAAGTCAAGAAATAGCCATCAATCAAATAGGGCTCATTCGACCCATTCTCAATCGTATAATAACCAAGCTAGCCAACAATACAGGCTAGACAGGGGATCTGCCCCCGCCCAAGAGTCCCAACAACAGTTGCCCCCCTTAGACCCAATCCATAAAAAAGCCCTCGAAGAGCAACTTGAATTCATCAAATTAACGATTAAAAACGCCACCGACGAGATGTTTAAAATTGAAGCCACATTAAGAAATCATAATGTCTAGACACCAAAATATAATAGTCAACCTGCAAACAGCCTATTGGAACGCCAATGGCTCTGTCCTCTCCCACAAAGAGGAAATAATTGATTTTCTTAAAGAATACAACATTGACGTATTCTTCATTAATGAAACATGGCTCAAACCATCTAAGAAATTTAATTTACCTAATTATATCACGTACCGGGATGACAGGTTAACCAATAAATGCGGCGGCACGGCTATTTTAGTCAAAAATAATATTGACCACCGTCTAGCACATTCATTCTCTAGTATCAACATTGAATCCACCTCGGTAGTAGTAAATACATCTTCCGGACCACTTAAACTCATCTCCGTTTATGCACCACCGAAACGCCCACTGATCCCGTCCGAACTGGACAGTTTATTAGAAGAAAATGTTCCCACCATTTTAGCCGGGGACATGAACGCTAAACACGGATCGTGGCATAGCCTACATTCAAACCTAAAAGGTAACGTGCTGGCAAAATACGCGAGCACGAAATCAATTGTAGTAGACGCTCCGGACGTACCAACGCTACACCATGCTAACGGTATTCCGGACGTGATAGACATAGTGATCTTAAAAGAAACCAATCATTTGCACTCTTTAAAAGTAGTTAAAAAACTATCCTCCGACCACGATCCAGTTCTTCTAACATTAACAGGAGGCTCTAATCCCTTGGTCCCCCTCGTGCCTATAAAGAAAAAAATTAATTGGAAAAAATTCAGCGATTTATTAGAAAATAAAATCACAATACCGACATCAATACCTGACGAATTAGCCCTAAATACCGCCACCTCCGACCTAATTAAATGCCTAAAATCTTGTATTAACGAAGCGTCAACAGCGATTACCATAAAAGATAACTCAGCTAAATACGGTATTCCCGAAGAGATCAAAGATCTTATTAGGGAAAAAAACCAAGTGCGTAAGGAGTGGCAAAGTTCATTTAATCCCATCGTTAAACAACATTTAAATAGACTAAATAGAGAAGTACGCGAAGCACTATATGATTACCGAAATGAGCGTTGGAACGTATTCATATCCTCCCTCGAAGATGACAGAGATGCCTACTGGAAACTCTCCAAAGCACTCAGACGTCCAGCAACAAAAATAGCTCCGCTTCAAGGCCCAAACGGTAAAGTTTTTTCTGCAGCAGACAAGGCAGAAGCCTTCGCAGATAGCCTTGAAGCACAATTCACTCCTAACACGGAACACGATGACCCAGCCTTCGTAGCTAAGGTGGATTCTAAAGTAGAAGCAATATTAAGTCTCGACCCCCAGGACCCGCCCATTAATGCCACATCTCCGGATGAAATAATAAAAATAATCAAGGGTCTAAAAAAGAAGAAAGCGGCCGGTCCTGACGGTATATCTAACAAAATTCTCAAATGCCTACCGAAAAAGGGCATCTGCGCCCTGACTGCCATCTGCAATGCAGCGCTTAGACTGCGTTGCTTTCCAAAGGACTTCAAAGAAGCTGATGTTATATTAATTCCGAAACCAGGCAAGGATCCATTATTAACGGAGAACCATAGGCCGATAAGTCTCCTTCCTTGCTTGGGTAAAGTCCTGGAAAAAGTAATCCTTGTAAGATTAAATGAAATCACAAACAAATGTAAATTCTTGCCAGACTTTCAGCATGGGTTTCGAGCTGGTCATTCAACCACTCATCAACTCCTCCGTGTCGTGGAACACATCACGGAGGGCTTCAATACAAAGAAAAAAACAGTAATACTCTCTCTAGACGTTAGTAAGGCGTTCGACAAAGTCTGGCATAACGGCCTCATATATAAAATGTACTGTCTAGGATATCCACTTAGAATCATCCAACTTATAAATAGTTTCCTGAGAAATCGTTCATTTAAAGTAAAAATAGATAATATTTTCTCCACTACTCGTCCCCTGTCAGCTGGGGTCCCGCAAGGCAGCCAACTCTCCCCGTCTTTATACAACATTTATTCGAGTGACATTCCTAAACCAATAGATCACAATATCATGATAACCCAATTCGCTGATGACACAAACATCATCTCGAGTTCAACTGTCGAGGCCACTGCTACACGCCGCGTACAGAAACAAGCCACTCTCACAGAAAAGTGGTGTAAAAAGTGGAGAATCTCTATCAATCCGACCAAAAGTGTCGCGACCGTGTTCCACAAAACACGGCCTAAACGACCCCCTTTCATTAAACTGTTTGGGAAAAATGTTCCATGGGAATCATCATTAAAATACCTCGGTGTCACTCTAGATTATAAACTAACGTGGAAAAAACATATAGAAGAAAAAAGAAAAGCTGCAAATCGTTATCTATCATCCCTATATCCCATGATGTGTAGAAATAGCCGTCTATCTACAGACAATAAATTACTGCTTTATAAGACAACCATCAGATCATGTTTTTCATACGGTTGCCCAATCTGGGGTTATGCAGCAAAAACCCATATTGATAAACTTCAGGTCTTTCAAAATAAATGCATTAGACTCGCCTTAAATGCTCCTCACTGGAGTAGAATATCTACTCTCCACAATGAATCCAACGTCCCGTTGGTTAAAGACCTTATCTTTGCACAGGCTACTAGGTTTTTCGCTGGCCTAGATAGTCACTCTAATCCCACTATAAACTCTCTCGCTAAATACAGTGAGAATGATCACTTTAAATATAAAAAACCCAAATCTGTCTTACGTAGAGATTAATAATTTACGTATAGAATATTCCTGCATAAAGCCGCAGTAAAATAAAACTTTCATTTCTCGAAAACTCATTAACATTAAAAACCATGTAAAGCATCATTAGATAATCCTTTTATAAATATGTTAGAGCAAGTAAACTTCGGTTTAGGTACTCTGAAAAATAAATAAATCCAAAGTCCAAAGTCCAAAGTATCAGACAATCGAAAACGTTCGTCATCCGCCTTAACGAGCGGTTGTTCAGAGAAATAAACTAACCTCAAAACACCAGCATCATGACCGGTCGCGGAAAGGGAGGGAAGGGCCTCGGAAAGGGAGGAGCCAAGCGTCACAGGAAAGTGCTCCGCGATAACATCCAGGGCATCACGAAGCCGGCCATCCGCCGTCTGGCTCGTAGGGGAGGCGTCAAGCGTATCTCCGGCCTGATCTACGAGGAGACTCGCGGCGTGCTGAAGGTGTTCCTGGAGAACGTGATCAGGGATGCTGTCACCTACACCGAGCACGCCAAGAGAAAGACCGTCACAGCCATGGACGTCGTGTACGCTCTGAAGCGACAGGGTCGCACCCTGTACGGCTTCGGTGGCTAGGCTGCATCTGCATCTGCATCACAACACCAGCTGCATCACAACACACACCCGTATAACTATCACAACACAAACGGCCCTTCTCAGGGCCACCACTATGTTCAAGCCATTGCAAGCATCTTACACAATTCACGAAACGACCTTAGTAATAAGTTAAACAAATAACGTCACGAAAGATAATAAAGTAAAAAAATATATATAATTAAAAAAACAAACAAAAAAAAAAAAAAAAAACTACACTGGGACGCAAAGTGTTAAAACCTTTCCTAACTATCTGCTAATCCTTTCCATTGATTCGCAAAACTGTGTCACCTTTCATTGACCTAATAAATACTATTAATATATTTCATTGATACGCGCGGGCGTCTTTATCTTACCCTTTCTCGTGAAATGGTTGGAAAGCTTCTAATGACCTTTCTTACTATGTAATCTTTTTGATTGATGCGGTCAGTCCGTCCCGTCCCGTCTCGGGGATAGCCTCTAAATTACTTTATGACTTTAATCCTTTTGTTCATTCGTGCGTGCGTGCGTGCGGTCTTTTGTGGAAAGTTTCTAAATTATTTTGACATGACGACTTGTCTGTCTGCCTTTTGATTTATTGATTCGGTCCCTTTTTGTATAAATTACTTTATGACATAACTCGAATTGCTTTATTATTATTATTATAGTAAATTTTTAACTTTAACTCGACCATTATTGTACTATTTATTTATTTAGGTAGTCCTATTACCTACGACCTATTTTGTTTGTATGATGCATTTAAACACGTGTGAAATGATTTGTAGCCCTGAAAAGGGCTTTTTATCGTCAACATCTTGACTTGGGATTGCTCTCGAAGTAGCCAGCTGGCTGGATCCTTGAGGGTGACAGTTTATTAGATAGGTATATGTCTAGACAACATGGAACTAAACACATGCGATCTGGATCCCGTGCCCGTGCCTACTTCTTGGTGGCGGCCTTTTTCGCTGCGGGCTTGCCCTTAGGGACGGCGGCGGCCTTCTTCGGCTTGGGCGCTTTGGGCTTTTTGGTCGGGGGCTTGGCTGTCTTTTTGGCCTTCGTGGGGCTCTTCGGCTTCGCGGCGGGCTTCTTGGCGGATGCGGCTGCCTTTTTGGCGGGCGAGCCGGCGGCGGGAGATTTCTTAGCCTTGGCGGGGGCGGGGGCGGCCTTCTTCGTCTTGGCGGGCGCGGCGGTGGTCGCTTTCCTGGGCTTCTTGGCGGCTGCTGTGGCAGAGGTGCGCTTCTTGGGCGCGGCGGCTGCCGGCTTCTTGGAGCCACCGGCGGACCCCTTGGCCTTGGCCTCCAGCTTGAAGGAGCCGGACGCTCCCTTGCCCTTGGTCTGGACCAGGGCGCCGGACTCGACGGCTCCCTTCAGGTACTTCTTGATAAAGGGGGCCAGCTTGTCGGCGTCGACCTTGTAGTTGGCGGTGATGTACTTCTTGATCGCCTGCAGGGACGAGCCGCCGCGCTCCTTCAGCTCCTTGATGGCATTGTTGACCATCTCGGAGGTCTTCGGGTGAGAGGGCTTCGCTTTCGGCTTTTTTAATGCCGCCTTGGCCTTCTTGGCGGGAGTGGCCGGGATGGGAGACGCCGCCGTCGCTGCTACTGCTGTATCTGCCATCGTAGATTGTCTATAGGTCTTGTCTTGTATACGGTTCTGATGCTGAAGATTGAAGTTTTTGGCTCTTGGGCGGGTTTTCTGATGCAGGAAAATACAAAATGGCGTCGTCTTCGGACGGACTTTTTACCGTGCCGCCAACGTAAAATGCTCGCGTGTCGATTGTGATGATGAAAACGGGTATCATTTATGCTTAGGTCCTCGGAGAAAAATAGGATTTTCTCGGCGAGGATAAATTTTCCTAAACGGAAGGGCAAGGGCGGGCGTCGGGCAGAGATGCGGGCCCGCCGGGGGTGGGGAATCTGCGCTCCCCGGGGGCGGAGCCGGGCGCAGGTAGGCAAGTAGGTGTGGAAATGTGCGAGGGTGGCGACTCGGAGCGCCACAAAAGGGGGCGTAGCTCGGGAGAGCCTCGAGTCGGCGAGTCGGGGGCGCGGCGAGATCGAGGGCGAGACTCCGGCCGGGGGATCCCGCGGCAGTCCCGAGGCCGGTGAGCCCCTCGAGCACCTCCAGGGCTCCCGAGCCGCCCCGCCGTAGAACGGTGTGCCGGCCCACAGCATGCATCGGGCTCACATCATGCTCGCTGTGCCCGGGCCCGGATGGATGGATGTATGTCCGCTCTACCGATTTAGACGTGATTATAATTTACCTGATGATTGAAATTAAATATTTTTAGAAGAAATTCATCAGTCCTTCTGATGATGCTATTGTATCTGATTTTATTACAGGACAGCCGGACAGCTCGTCTGTGACGCCGCGTCGCGCCCCCGAAGACATGAAAATGATAGGTACCTACCTAATTTAGTTAAACCACTAATGTTATGTGATCGAAAAAAAAAAACAAAGAATTAACAAACAAACAAACAAACAAATACAAAAAAGGACAATACATGAATATAGCCAACATAACCAGGTATTTAATTTAAACATCAGGAGTGTCGACAAAAATTTTTGATAATAATAATAATTGCTTGTTAGTTGCGTTAGAACTAGAACAAATAAATACAAAATTTACCACGTTACCATCCTCACCGAATGCTGGATTGATTGATTGATTGATTGATTAATAAATGACGATTTTATTGAGCCCAGTAATTTTAATGGTTTTACATTTTAATAGCCTTATTAAATGACGCTTTTATAAGGCTATTATAGGCAATTTAATTTAAATATTTTATTTTCAACATCTTCCTGAGAGAAACCTCTCAATCACATAGTTCAAAAAACCTAAAAGGGTTATATGAAAATTTTATATATTAATTTATTTTCTTTTCTTTTCAATGATAATATCTATCTCTTAAATTTGTTGTACCATCCATCCATCGCCAGAACAGACGTAGGTAGTCTAGTGAGGCGGGTAATTTATTCACAACAAAATATTTTTATTTTGTTATTTGAAATTTGGACATTTTTGATCGAAAATGTGTCGGGAAATTATTTTAAAGACTTTTTTTTAATATTATGTGTAGTTTGGAAAATATTATTTTTCAGAAAAAAAAATCTTCCGGGAAAATTGGAAAAATTTTGTTCGGAAAATTCGTCGGAAAATGGATAGGGATTTTGATTTTTTGGTAAATTTTGGGGATCGCTGGCAACGGCTAATACGCACTTTTTTTGAAAAAATCTTTTGATTCACCTTAATTACATTAAAAGACAACTATTTGCATTGGGGGAAGTGGAAAATATTTCATTCTAAATTTCGATTACGTAAAATTAAAATTAGCTTTCATTGTGTGAAACGAGACCGTCCATTTTCAAACATTATTTTCAAATGTCATTTTTTGTTATGTTGGTATTCTTGTTACTGTAAGAAAAGATGCTAGAGCAAAGCATAGCAGACTTCATGGGAATTCGGCGCGTAATTTAAAAAACACAATAATTAACAATATAATGAAAACAAACCTGTAATCAGAATCCATCACTTCAGAATAAAGCCGAGGCACTGTAATCATGTTGGATTTCGTCATCATTATAATTGATGCGATATAATTTGATAGAATCACTTCGGAGTAGGAACGTTGTTGGATTTAATTATAATTGAAGTTGTAGAAAAAAAAAAAAAATCGAGCCGAGGCACTAAAATCATGTTGAATTTCGTCGTCATTATAATGGAAGCGATGAATATTTAAAAAAAAACACACACACACAAAGATAAATACAAAAAAAAAAAACAAAATATCTAATTTTAATCACTAGAATTTGGATTGTACACTTCACTGGCCATTTTAAAAAACGCGTGGATTCTGTCTTTATTTTTTGGAAGTGATCTCTTCCAGAGGAACTCACAAAGGTATCCCTCATAATGTGCAACGCTTCTTCCAAATCTTGGGACATTACCTCTCACGTCTCTCCAGCAACGTTCGATATTTTGGGTATGGGCTCCGGTTTCGTGGTCCACAAAATTAACACTGTGGTTAACATTTAAATGAAGGAAGCCTTCATTTTGCAGGCAGTCGTATGCTTTCCAGCAGTCCGAAATTATTTTAGTGCCTGGCAAAATGTATTCCTTTATAACATTTAAAACAGTTTCCCGCGAACGGTTTTCCACGGCACAAACGAACAACTTCTTTGAATCTCTTTCGAATCCGCCAAAGACCCACTGTCCAGTGACTTTTCTTCCTCGATTGTATTTCCTTTTTCCTATTTTGCAACACCTCCAATCTGCTGCCTCATTTTATGGCACCATAAAATACAAACTTCCCTGCAAAATGACTACCAATTTGTAACGGTGTCACTCCCCATGTCCAGTTCTTCCATTAGAAACGCGGTCCTTTTTTCATTAAAAAAAAAACCATTCTAATAATACTTCTTCCTCTCTAACGATATCCAAAAACCCGACCACAGTTAGTAAACACAATTGGCACGACATTTTTTAGATTTCAAAGTCTTTTCGGAGGGAAAAATATTTTGAACTAAATTTGATAATGAAAATTTTCGTTAATTGCAACAAACCAACGGCCAGAGACAAAATCGCGCGGGCGTTTTTTTTTTTAATGTTATAAAACTAAAATTCCGCCTAATTAGTAGGTACTTACCTAATACACGTGTATTGCGTGCGTTGATTAAAATTTATTAGCTTGAATTTTTTTTTACATTAAAATTTTATTTTTATAAGTCAACTATTTCTGCGATGTTGAGCGGCTACGTACGCTAAGTTTATGTGATATGGTTTATGATACAAAAGAAAGTGCCCCCTTTATACCGCCTGCTCGCGTCAAGGCAAAAAAAAACATCCCAGTTTTCAAATAGTTTAGCGGCTACGCTAGGTTTGTGTAACATGGTTTGTGATACAAAAGAAAGTGCCCCTTTATAACGCCTACTCGCGTCAAGGCAAGAAAAACTTCCCAGTTTTCAAGTAGTTTAGCGGCTACTCTAGGTTTGTGTAACATGGTTTGTGATACAAAAGAAAGTGCCCCTTTATAACGCCTACTCGCGTCAAGGCAAGAAAAACATCCCAGTTTTCAAGTAGTTTAGCGGCTACGCTAGGTTTGTGTAACATGGTTTGTGATACAAAAGAAAGTGCCCCTTTATAACGCCTACTCGCGTCAAGGCAAGAAAAACATCCCAGTTTTCAAGTAGTTTAGCGGCTACGCTAGGTTTGTGTAACATGGTTTGTGATACAAAAGAAAGTGCCCCTTTATAACGCCTACTCGCGTCAAGGCAAGAAAAACATCCCAGTTTTCAAGTAGTTTAGCGGCTACGCTAGGTTTGTGTAACATGGTTTGTGATTCAAGAGAAAGTGCCCCTTTATAACGCCTACAAGGCAAGAAAAACATCCCAGTTTTCAAGTAGTTTAACGGCTACGCTAGGTTTGTGAAACACGGTTTTTGATACAAAAGTGAATGTATTATTTATAAAAAATTATTACCGAAATTAAAAACATGTTTTTTTATTTTTATTTTTTTATTTCCGTCATTTTATTCCCAAAACTCCGATAATTTAGTACTTACCTTTCCAGATTTCGTGGTACCTTCAAAATCTTCTAGCCGTTCGTTATACATTCTAGTGTATCAGGAATACCAACACCAAAGTGACAGCGACAGCGAATGAGCTAATTACTAATGGCGTACAATCTCACAAGACGAAAGCTAATTTTAATTTTACGTAATCGAAATTTAGAATGAAATATTTTCCACTTCCCCCAATGCAAATAGTTGCCTTTTAATGTAATTAAGGTGAATCAAAAGGTTTTTTTTTTTTTAAAGTGCATATTAACCGTTGCCAGCGATCTCCATGTCAATGATCAATTTTTCATGTCGGAAAATCCCTGAAAATTATTGTTTAAGGCGGTAAGCGGTTATGCTGGCCGTCCGGCGTGACCTACCTCCGGCACGGCTCCGATTCAGGTGTTCTCGGGTCGCGTAAAAGAGCACGGAAAGAAAGGAATGAATGAAAGAATGTAATAATGTGTTATATGCGAGCGGATGGATGGATGGATGAGAGAAATGAAAAGCTACGAGATGTTGAGTTTGCGGAAAACGAAACACGAGGTTTGAAGATTGATTGATTGATTGATTAATTTATAGAATTAATTATAGAATTCATTAAGGTAGGTATTATCACGGTGATGGGACGGGAGAAGATGATGGACGGCACGGGGGTACTTTTGGATGGGATGCGGAATTGGCAGCGCAAAATTATTGATAAGAAATAACAAACAAAGAAACACAAAAATAAGTAGGTTAAATAAAGAAATCTCACACACACACAAGACTATAACATCAGATCAGGTCCGTAGATAGATAGGTATCGATTATTATTAATGTTTAAACACTATAATGATAACATGGGTACCTACCATATTGATTTAAGTGACAAAGATAATAGTTTAATGATAAACAACATTGACAATTACTAGATAGGTACTACTGTCTGTATTCCATAGAAAGGAGAAATTCATAGAAAAAAAAAACGTAGGTAGGTACTTATTCAAATAATAATGAAAAAATGACGATTAACGAAATTATGTAATTGATACAGTTAAAATCAAAAGGAGTAAGTAAGTAAGTAAGTAAGTAAGTAAGTAAGTATAGTAGGTAAAAATATTTTAGCTTCGCAATAAAAACCAAATAAATGAAATATTTGCATGTTAACGTATCAGAAAGTGATGAAATACGCTTTAAAATTTTAGAAATAACCATGTAGGTAATTTTTTAAAGATAATTTTTTTTAATGCAAACTTTAAAAAGCATACGTTACGTTTATCTCACCTTATATTATGTTCAGATATTTGTAAGTATATATGTATATATATATATATATATATTTTATAGATCCTAAAAATATGGGATGATTATTTAAATGTAGGTGAATTCATTGGCTATACAGCACTCTATTCGGTTTATATGACTGCTAAATCATATTATTGATGATATTTTAATTTAAAATTAAATATTGAATATTCTCATTTTCCAGGAGGCATAGGTATTAATATATGGCGGTTGTTGCTTAGATCTAATATTCAAAATAATTGTTTTTTTTTTTGTTCACCGAAGCGTTGTTTGTGTGGTGCGAGGAGTGTCCCTGTTGTGTACCATTTTTTTCAGACCTAACCTAGCCTAACCTAACCTAACCTAGCCTAACCTAACCTAACCTAACCTAACCTAACCTAACCTAACCTAACCTAACCTAGCCTAACCTAACCTAGCCTAACCTAACCTAACCTAACCTAACCTAACCTAACCTAGCCTAAACTAACCCAACCAGTCAGTTTTTTTTTTTTTTTTTTTTTTTTTTTTTTTTAAATTATTTTCAACTATCACATTATTTTATACTTATTAGTCTGTTCTCAGACCACTTGTTCTACTCTGGTAAGATAATAATTTCCTTCATTGGCTTTAGATGTAGATACCTTTTAATAATACTTGGATGATTTATATAGCGCCGTTTTTGTGAAAAATCACCTCAAGGGCGCAGAACAAACTTATAATACATTATTTATGCTGGAAAAAGCAGAAAAGTTGCTGACTTAATGAGTCTATAGAAAATCATTCATGATAAGCTTAAAACAACTCATTGTCTGATCAATATTCTTATTAAGGTTCCCAATGGACGTAATTTGAGGAGTCAGAATATATTTCATCTTGAATTATTTAAAAACAATATTGCATAGGTACTTTAATCCGAATGTGTCGTCTGTATAATTCCATTGAATGTAACCATATAGACACATCTATGCAAAATGTCTCGCTTACTTTAAAAAGCAAATTAACAATAGACTAACCTAACAAGTAATAAATTGAAAATACTTATATTTGATCTTGAACTTGAATGTGAATGGCTCTTTCTTACTCTATTTGTACTTTACTTTTTTTGTTATCGTATATCGATCTTTTTTTTTATCTTTGTCATCTCTACCTATATTTTATCATTACTATTTTTGTTATCTCTTTTTATACCTCTGTTTATATTTTGCCATTTCTAATTTCTGTTAACTTCTATGTAGGTATATATACTCTGTGGGTAAATGTTCCAAAACAATAAATAAATAGTTGCCAATTGCCAAATGGAATTAAGTATAATCTACCCAATCAACAAATAGGATTAAAAAGGCTCACAAGTCTATATGTCATAAAGTAACTAATTTAGAAACTTTCCACAAAATACAGCAAGCATGCGTGAATGAACAAAAGGATTAAAGTCGTAAAGTAATTTAGAGGCTATCCATCCACAAGACGGGACGGACTGACTGACCGTATCAATGAAAGGATTACATAGTAAGAAAGGTCATAAAATAATTTAGAATCTTTCGCCCGCGCGCGCATCAATGAAAAATATCGATAGTATCTATTTATTATTATGACAATGAAAGGTTTTAACACTTTGCGACCCAGTGTAGTTTTTAATTATTTTTATTTAAATCGTACATAATCACGTAATATTAATATTTATGACGATAATAATATTTGGAGAGGTTCTAAATCAACGATACTCAACCTTTTTTCTCTTCGGGCCACATACATGTATTTGTAAAGTTACGCGGGCCGCAACACTATACTGGTATGACGAAAAAAAAATCATCAACCCCCCCCCAACATTTTTTCGATTTAATTTTGAAGACACTCCGCCATTAATAATAATAATATTTGAGTATCGTTGTTCTAAATTGTAAATTGCTTTATTATCTATTTATTACCCGCTTCTGCAAAATTTTCAACCCGGGCCATTATTGCCATCATAAAAGTACCTATATTTATGACGGTGCCATTTATTACTGCAACAATAGGTGGATTGGATACAGTCAATATATTATGTAATATTGGCATTTCGACTTTTTGCTTTATGACAATAATGAAAATATTGGCGGCCCTAATAAGGGCCTTTTGTTTGACATGGACGACGTGTGATGGTGAGTCGTTTGTTTGTTGTTGTGTCGTTCGCCTCGTCCGTCCGTGTTCGGTGTTGGGTGTAGTCTTTGTTGCAGGATCCTCACTTGGAGCTGGTGTACTTGGTGACGGCCTTGGTGCCCTCGGACACGGCGTGCTTGGCCAGCTCTCCGGGAAGGAGCAGCCTGACGGCGGTCTGGATCTCCCTGCTGGTGATCGTGGACCTCTTGTTGTAGTGGGCCAGGCGGGAGGCCTCGGCAGCGATGCGCTCGAAGATGTCGTTCACGAAGCTGTTCATGATGCTCATCGCCTTGGAAGAGATACCGGTGTCGGGGTGCACCTGCTTCAGCACTTTGTAGATGTAGATTGCGTAGCTCTCCTTCCTCCTGCGTTTGTTCTTCTTCTTGTCTCCCTTGGAGATGTTCTTCTGGGCCTTGCCCGACTTTTTGGCTGCTTTTCCACTTGTCTTGGGGGGCATCTTGCTTGCTGCTGCTGGTGCTGCGTGTGAAAAACCACTTTCGGATACGCTTTACCTTACTTTTAAAGCGGTTCGGCGCTAAGCGGTGGTCTCGCGCAAAAAGGTGCTCCGACCCTCTTTCAGCCCGCGCGGGAGCGAGTACCCGCGCGGGCTGTAGAATCCGCGGGGGGAGGGTCGGGACCGACCGTTCTACGCGCGCTCGCAGAGAACGTGAATGGACGGTCGGCCGGTGAAAAATTAATTTCACTCCAAGACTCGCTTTATCGAGTCTACTATTCCGCTATCGAAGCAGTTCGCAACCACACAACCCCCCCGCATCATGTCAGGCCGCGGTAAAGGAGGCAAAGTGAAGGGAAAGGCAAAGTCCCGCTCTAACCGCGCCGGACTCCAGTTCCCCGTCGGACGTATTCACCGCCTGCTGAGAAAAGGCAACTACGCCGAGAGAGTGGGAGCTGGTGCTCCCGTCTATCTGGCCGCCGTCATGGAGTACCTAGCAGCTGAGGTGCTGGAGCTGGCCGGAAACGCGGCTAGGGACAATAAAAAGACCAGGATCATCCCCCGCCATCTGCAGTTGGCCATCCGAAACGACGAAGAGCTGAACAAGCTGCTCTCCGGAGTGACAATCGCTCAGGGAGGTGTTTTGCCCAACATTCAGGCCGTTCTATTGCCCAAGAAGACGGAGAAAAAGGCGTAATTTTGACAGCGACAAACGACACTCAAACATCAAATAAACACCACACCAACCGCATGACGTGATTCATCAATTAAAAAAAGGCCCTTCTTAGGGCCGCCAATTTTTCATTATTTTAAAAGTCGTTACTTTGAATGGTCCTTCGAGCCGGATTATATTAATATTACTATATCTCCTATAATAATAATAATCTTCTAGGCCTTATAACAATACCCTTTTTGTGTATGTGTACCAATATTCTATGAATGCATTATCGGCGAAAAGTGACCACGCTCCCGCGTACGAGTCGTCGCATCATTCATTCATCCCCTTATTTACTACCCGTATTTGACTTAGATTGAACCAGAGTTAGTCAATGAGTGAGTAATAATTGTAATGTTGGGAAAGTTGACATTTTTATTGGGTTTAGTATTATTATTATACTATACCCACTCTCGGCCGTTTTATGACTGTCCGTTCGAGACATTTTACAATACTTTCACACATTTGGTATTTACGAATATTCATTCAAGACGTTTTACGATACTCACTACCCTTTTATGACCTGACCATATAATAATAGCGTATTCCAGAATGCAACCAGTGGTGGTGGTGCAATGCATATTTATTTATAAATACATTAAAAAAAAAAAAATGTATTTATCCGGCTCGAAGGACCATTATAAAAAAAAAATAAAAAAAAAAAAGACTTTTAAAATAATGCAACCAGTGGTGGTGGTGGTGGTGCAATGCATATTCATTAATTTATAAATACATAAAAAAAAAAAAATTATTTATCCGGCTCGAAGGACCATTATAAAAAAAAAAAAAAAAAGACTTTTAAAATAATGCAACCAGTGGTGGTGGTGGTGGTGCAATGCATATTCATTAATTTATAAATACAAAAAAAAAAAAAAAAATTATTTATCCGGCTCGAAGGACCATTATGAAAAAAAAAAAAAAAAAAAAAAAAAAAAAAACGACTTTTAAAATAATTCAACCAGTGGTGGTGGTGGTGGTGCAATGCATATTCATTTATAAATACATTAAAAAAAAAAATTATTTATCCGGCTCGAAGGACCATTATAAAAAAAAAAAAAAAAAAAACGACCTTTAAAATAATAAAAAATTGAATATTGGTATACATACACAAAAAGGGTATCGTTATAAGGCCTAGAAGATTATTATTATAGGAGATATAGTAATATTAATATAATCCGGCTCGAAGGACCGTTCAAAGAAATAAACGACTTTAAAAATAAAATTTAAAAAAAACGATGGATATGGGTGATTGCTCGAGTCATTTTCGAAAGAGTAATTTGCAATAGAACCTTTTGCGGCCCTGATAAGGGCCATTTTGTTTGACGTTTCGCGTCGATTGGAATGGTGAGATGCTGTTGATTCGTTTGTTTCGATCTTCGAGCCGACTATTACTGGTGGCGGTGATAGTGACCGACTGATTGCTGGTTGATAGTGACGGGCTTAAGCACGCTCGCCTCGGATGCGTCTCGCTAGCTGGATGTCCTTGGGCATGATGGTGACGCGCTTGGCGTGGATCGCGCACAGGTTGGTGTCCTCGAAGAGGCCGACCAGATAGGCTTCGCTTGCTTCCTGCAGGGCCATAACAGCCGAGCTCTGGAATCGCAGGTCGGTCTTGAAGTCCTGGGCGATCTCGCGCACCAGCCGCTGGAAGGGCAGCTTGCGGATCAGCAGCTCGGTGCTCTTTTGGTAGCGGCGGATCTCACGGAGTGCGACGGTTCCGGGCCTGTAGCGATGGGGCTTTTTCACACCTCCGGTTGCGGGCGCGCTTTTTCTCGCGGCCTTCGTGGCCAGCTGCTTCCTGGGAGCCTTGCCTCCGGTCGATTTGCGGGCGGTTTGCTTTGTACGAGCCATGGCTTGGGCTGAGAAGTGTTCTGAAATATGTTACAGACTTGACTTTGATAGAATGGCAAATAGAGTAATTAGCTTGGTTTACAAGCTCTAGCTCCTTTATAATGATGGAAAAATGATTATAGGGGTAACTTAATTTTTTTTTTTTTTTTTTTTTACGGAATATAGTTAGTTGTTAGTATGAGCGGAAGATGGCTGCTATTTTTTCAATCCTTCCGAAGGATTTGTTTGGGCAATTTATATTTTGTTCGGACACTTTCGTCATACCGGGCGAGATTATTTATAGAGTTGTTCTTATGGTAGGGAATGCCGGCGTAAAAGCGTTCGGCTAGTTTTACAATGAAATCTTTTAGCACAGGAATTTCTGAATCTTTGTGGATTTGGGATAACCTCATCCAGTGGGGCGCCCCAAGGGCGAGCCTGATGGCCTTGTTTTGCAGGATTTGTAGTTTTTTCATATGGGAGTTTGCTGCATTTCCCCAAATTGGGGCTGCGTAAGTGAAGATGGGTCTGATGATTGCTTTATAAATTAATAATTTATTTTTCATGGCAAGTTTGCTATTTTTGCATATCATGGGGTATAGGGAGTGTAGGGCCCTGGTAGCTGCTTTGAGTTTATCTTTTATGTGGTGGCGCCAAGTGAGTCTGGAATCTAACGTTAATCCTAGGTATTTCATGGTTTTGCACCACGGCACATTTTCTCCGAACAGGTGAAAGTTCGGCGGACGTCTAGGTCTTTTTCTACTGAACATGGTGGCCACACTTTTGGTGGGATTGACTGAGATTCTGAATTTTTTATAATGTTCTTCAAGAACTGAGAGGTGTATTTGAACTCGGCGCGCGCCATGAAGCGCACTTGCCGAGCTAGAGAAAATGAGGGTATCGTCGGCAAATTGCGCCATTATGGTATCCTTATTTCTGGGGACTGGTACCTTGTTCGAGCTTACGGTGTATAGGGGAGGGCCGGCTTTGGAGCCCTGAGGTACTCCAGCTTTGATTGGCCTTGCTGTGGAACGATGGCCGTCAATTTTAATTGTGAATGTGCGATCAGTTAGGTAACTGTGCGTGTATTGAATCATGGAAGCATCGAATTCTTGTTCGTCCATATTGTACAATAAACCTTCGTGCCAGACTCTGTCGAAGGCCTTACTGATGTCGATTGAGATAGCTGCGGTGTGTAGGCGTTTGTTAAAGCCGTGTGAGATGTGTTCTACTACACGGAGAAGTTGGTGTTGGGTCGAGTGGTTTGCACGGAAGCCGTGTTGAAAGTCGGGGATTAAGTTTTTTTCCGCGAGATGGGCGTTTATTCTGGTGACCATTATTTTTTCAAGTACCTTGCCTATCGAGGGGAGTAAGCTGATTGGGCGGTGGTTTTCTGGTTGAAGTAAATCTTTCCCCGGTTTAGGGATTAAGATGACGTCTGCTTTTTTGAATGCTTTTGGGAATTTGCGTAGTCGGAATGAGGCATTAGTTATGGCGGTAATGGCGCAAGCGCCCTTAAGGGGTAGGCACTTAAGGATTTTGTTTGTTATGGCATCCGGGCCAGGGGCCTTTTTCGATTTAAGTGATTTTATTATATTTGTGACTTCTAGGGGGGTAGTGAATTTAATTGGTGGGCCCGTGTGTGGGAGATTTATAATTTCGGCAACCTTGTTATTCACTGTGTTGACAAATGAGGGGTCGTCGTAAGTTGTGCAAGGTGTAAACTGTTTCTCTAAACTGTCGGCGAACGTTTCTGCTTTTTCTGCAGTTGAATAGACTAAACCGTTGGGTCCATTAAGTGGAGAAATTTTTGTTTTAGGTTTTCGGAGGCTTTTGGTGAGTTTCCAATAGCCTGCTTGGTCGTCTTCTAGTGACAAGATGAAGTCGTGCCAACGTTGGTCTCGGTATTTTTTTAACTCATTTTTGACTTCGTGAGTAAGTCTGTTTAGTCTAACTTTGTCCAGAGGATGGCAGGTTCTTTGCCAGTCCTTTTTTGCACGGTTTTTCTGTCTGATTAGTTCTTTAATGTCATTCGGTAGGTCTGGTCTTGGTTTATCTATTGGGACTTCTATGCTTGATTGTCGGACAGCTGATTTGATGTCGTTAGTGAGGTCATCAACCGCTTTGTTGAGGCTATCCTCGTCTGGTATGGAGGTGGGGACCGTGAGGGAGTTTAGGTTGTGGGATAGTTTGTTCCAGAGTATTTTTTTACGTGAAGTGGTGTCGTTGGGGATGGGTGGAATGTCGTCGTCGGTGAGTGATAAGAGTATCGGAACGTGGTCAGAGGAGAGTTTATGTACCGGCTGCAGTAAGTGCCAAAGGGGTAAATTTTTAGTTATTATTATGTCAATGACGTCTGGGCGATTTCCTGTATGCGGATACAGGGTGGGCGTGTCAGGTGCGTCTACGCTGATGTTTCTGGTTGCTGCATATTCAGCTAAGATTTTTCCCTTTGTGTTGTCGATCTTACTAAACCATGAGCCATGTTTGGAGTTCAGATCGCCAGCCACTATTGTGGGGACATTTGTTTTGAATAAGTTGTCTAGATCTATATGTGAAAATGTTCTTTTTGGTGGGCTATACACCGAAACTAATTTGATGGGGCCGTGGTTTTTCGTATTTATTACTATCGCGGTTGCTTCTATTGTTTCCGTACAAGGGCAGGGGATTAAACAATGATCTAAGTTGTATTTAACAAAAATTGCCGTCCCACCGCCTCGGGTGTGGGTACGATCATTTCTGTAAATTATATAGTTGGGTAAACTTATTGTATGACTTGGTTTGAGCCAGGTTTCATTAATTAGTAGAACGTCTAAGTTATAATCCAAGAGGAATTGATGGATTTCTCCCAGTCCGTCCTTGATGCCTCCGTTTGCGTTCCAGTACGCTGCTTGGATATTTTGGGGTTGTCTAGTTGTTCTCGACATTTAAATGCTGTTAATGGGTCTGAGTGGAGGTAGACATGGTTTATATTAACTATATTTACTGTGTGAATGATGAGAGAAGTGCTCGGGAGTTTGATAACAACAGATGTGACTGCTGCATAAAATTTTGTAGCTGATCGGTCATTCTGGTGAGGGCATCTACTGCGTCTCGCGGGACGCGGGGGTCGGAGTTTGCCGGGGGAGCTTGGGGTTGGGGTTGGGGGGGGGTGACTTGTAAGGCCATTAGGGGGGGAGGGCGGGGCTGGTTCGAGGAGGTATGGGTCGTGGTTGGTCGGTCTTGAGGGTTGGCTCTGTGGTAGTGAGGGAGGGGCCATGAAGGCCTTTCTGTATGGTCACGACTTTCCATGGCCGGGTTACGCCATTGGTATTGGTTGCGGTTACCGTTATTGTTTTGACGTGGGGAGTGACGTGGAATGGGTCGGGCGGGGCAACCTTTATAATTTGCCGTGTGAGGTCCTTGACAGAGGACACACTTTGCCGGCGTATTTGGAGATTTTTCGCATTCATGTGTTGCGTGATCGCCGGCACATTTTACGCATCGGGGGCGAGCATTACAGCATGATTGGCTGTGACCGTGGTTTTGGCATCGGAAGCATTGTCCGATGCTCAGCCTGCTACGCAGGGTTTCCACGGTCACCCTGAGGTTTAAAATCGTGTGAAGTTCTGTGTATATGGTCTTCGCACGGTCGTTTTTGGTTAAATTGACCAATATGAGGGGGAGGGCTCTTCGCTGGGGGCCTGATTTCATCCTGTGAACAGAGATGATCGGGAAATCGGGAGCCAAGATATCTGCGATTTCTTGGCAGGTAATATCCTCCGGAATACCGCGGATTACCGCTTTCAGCGGTTTGTCCTCGGGAAGGCGGAATGAGTGGAACTCTAGGTTCCTTGTGGTGAGGAGTCTGGTGATACGGTGGTGGTCGCGGGGAGTTTTTGGGTAAACATTGATGTACCGCGTCATATTTTTCGCGTGGAAATCTATGCCTTGATCAATGAGGGCGGCTTGAAGAGAGCTCCATCCTGTCTTGTTGTGCAGCATTATTGGGGGCACTCGGGAGTGAGACACTACGATCTGAGGGGTCGGGCCTGGGAGAGGGCTCTGGGAGGGGGGGGGTGGAGTTGAAGTAGTTGGGGGAATAGGTTGGGAGGGGAGGAGTTGGGGTGTAAGAGGAGATAGTGGGGAGAGTGGAGGAGGGGTGAGGTGGGTGGATGAAAGTGGGGTGGTTACAGTTGGGGCTTGGGCCGTTCTTTTGTAGGGAGGAGATACTGACGAAGTTGAGGGTCCGGTAAAAGGAACACTGTTTAATGGCGTGTGCATTTGGTACTCCCGTTGAACCGTGAGTGGAGGAGTGATGGTCGTACGGCGACCGCGCTTCCTAGTGCTTCGGGGTTCTTCCCAAGGCATTTCGTCAGCGCTCGAGTCGGTGCCGACCTCGGACAGCTCGTACTCGGGTTGGGGCGGGGAGGGGGAGGAACTTTTTGTCGCGAGAGGGCTGGCTAGGAGGGCGGGGCTAGTTTGTCGGGGTAGGTCGGAGGCGGAGCTAAAGAGGAGAGCGTTGGAGAGAATGTCTCGGGGCGGGGATGCGGCTACTAGGGCGTAGGGGGTGTGGCTAGGCGGGCGCGGGGGGGAAAATTGGGAGATCACCTCACCAATGTTATCGGGGGAGAGGGGTTTGGTGAGGGGAGGGAAGGATTCGAGTTGGCGGGCCAACTCAAACAATGCCTTACCCCCTTTGAGCAATTCTTCTTCAGTGATATCCGTAAGGTCGCGAGAGTTCCGAATTCGGATGGCTCTCATTAGGAAATTTCCAACGACTTCATTGGTAGACATAATGGGTTTTGAATGTAATTAATTAGGGGAAATGAAAGTGATTGAGATTGAAGAGAAGAAAAGAAAAGATAAGTAGGTATTTATCAAGAATTTACGACTCTAATTTGCCAGACTATCTAGGACAAAGACAAAGTGTGACTCACAGCTGTGGTGATGATGGGGTGGGGCTTCTGGAGTCTTCTGGATTCTGGAGTCGTGACAGCTCTGGTTCGGTGTATCGTCTTGGGTGGGCTGAGGTCGGATGGCTCTACTCTTCTTTCAAGCTGACTTTCCCCGGGAACCAGACCAAAACGTATTACTAACACAGAAGTTCAAAGACACTGTCACTGAGTCTTGAATTTATTCAGCACTATCACAAGAGTTAAGATGCACTGATTTGACTGCGAAACGTTTAAACACACATTGACGGATTAATTTAACGTGTAAAAATCCCTTTTACTAAGGGCAAAAACCACGGTGGTAACTGATTGTTTCTAGTTACAGGTTATGCGTGTAAAAAGCCCTGTTTATAGGCAAAAACCACGATAACTTAATAAATTTACTGGTGAACTGCACTTATGATTTGAAAATGATAATTAACAAAGTGTTTTGAAAATGTTATAAGCACCGACACAATAGACAAAAGTTGACACTGGGATCGAAACTTTGGGTCGTTGCTAGGCAACAAAGGAGAGATCGGGGGAGCAGGTAGAAGAATTCTCGGAGTTTACTGTACGCTGGGCAACTCGAAAGAGAGATCTACTGACTGTTGGTTTGGGTGGAAATTCTGAGAAATAGGGTCGGTAGGTAGGTTCACGAAACAACACTGCTCGGAGATTCACTGATTTGGGCCTTTGCGACGTCTACTCGAGGGGGCTGTCGGAACGGAACTGATGTTACAGTAAATATGTTACAGTGATCCGAAATTTGTGCAATCACCCTATTTATAGTAAAGTACGGTGCGATGCCATTGGTCGCTTTGGGAGTGAGTCACTTGCGGCGCGTGGCCATTATTATTTTTCTATCCCGAGAATAGGAATAATTTAACTAAACTAATAACAAAAGCCTTTGACACCGTAAGTCATGAAATACTGATTAAAAAAACAAAAAAAAACAAAACAAAACAAAACAAAAAAAAAACAAAAAAAAAACAAAAAAAAAATAAATAAATAAACAAAACAGGTGTAACCGATCCAGCTATTAAACTAATAAAATCCTATCTGTCCAACAGAAAACACTGTGTTAACATAGGAGATAAAAACAGTCAACTCGAGAGTATAAACTACGGAGTTCCACAAGAAACAATGCTGGGGCCACTTTTATTCCAAATATACATAAATGACATCTGTCAGCTAAAACTACATGGTGAAATTTTCTTATACGCAGATGACACGGCAATTTTTTTTTTTTTTTTTTACTTCGGCAACGATTGGCTAATACAAAATAATGATTTTTATGAATGAACCATTTAAATAGAAGAAGAAGAAGACGGTGAAAACGAAATTTAGTCCTCGTTTTCTTTTCATCAGGCCAACCGTCACAAGGCCAGTCTGCAATGCGAGCGGGGGGTGACATCGTCGGTTTTGTCGGAGAATATATATTAAAACGAATTGCGCTATCAGACAATCTCATCAAAACATTCTGCTTTTGCTTGCGCTAGCGACAAGACGTCTGTCTCGTACAGTATATTTCTCGCTCCCGTCTGCTGAAACAGTTAGAATATTCTACTCAATTCTTTCTTTTGCATTGTGCTCCGCACATGTGATTGTGATCATTGCGTACACTATTTGTTACCTAAATAAAATCTGTTGTGATATCTCGGAACTATACGAGTGTTTTTATCTCGGGGAGAATTTTCCACTCGTGGTTCCGTTTATACGGTCCCTGCCTGCAGTGTGTGTTCGTGGTTTTCAGTGCATCCGGTGTTGTGGTGTTGGTGCTAGTGTTTTGGTGAAAAAAAAAAGTGATCAGTTCATCAATATTATCGAGAGTCTGTCCAGAATCTGTAAGTAAATTCCTTACCATTACATGTGCTTTTCATTTGGATTTGTTTATTATTCAGAGTTTTGAGTATCACCTCCCTCGTAATTATTTATAGTTTATCAAGTCATTCGCAAATTCGTTTAATATAAAATCAATTATCTACAAAAAACTTCAATATCTCTACGCACCTAGCCGCGTTTTTACCAGTGAGTCATTAATATTTACTGCACAGCAACAAAATTAAAGTCATCGTAATAAATAATAATCTTCTTCATACCCGCTCGGTCTAAAGTAATTAAAAAGCCATTAGCAGTGCACTTAACGAATTTCCCCCGGCCCGGTCGCCAACCAATTAAAAAGTCATTAGCAGCGTAACATACTAACTTTCCCCCGTATCCAAACCGCTTTCTATTATTCAAATTCAGCACTTAGCAAATATCTCAACGACCTTATCAAGGATGTCTACCATGACCCTTTATTCTCAGCGTGTGGCTGGTGCCCTTGAAGACAACTTAGTTGACTTCTTGGAAGCGCGTAAGCACCGGGAACTTTCTCTTGAAGAGAAAGACCACCTGTCCAAACTAGTCATGAAGCAATATCTTGAGGATAACAAGACGCCAACTTTAGAAGCTTCTCCCAAAGACATAGCCTCACCTAGGCATATAGTATCACCGATTCCAGGTAGTGCTCCTTTTAGAGAGAACCTGGTGCTCATGGAAGACTGGCCATCTTCATCCGACGAATCGGAGGCACCGTTCCAACCGGTTCCTAGGCGCAAGCGCTCGCGTGCCAACTCCAACGGGTCTTCAACCCCGACCAATTCCCCCAGGACCTCCCCGGTACCCAAAAAAAACAATGGAAACATTAGGTCTCGTTCTCCATCACCGCTAGCGTCTGCTAGCAACAGATTTTCACCGCTACGGGCTAACTCCCCAGCTGCAACAACCTCGGCGCAAAATGTAACGCCAATTAAACTCCACAGAATCCCGCCAATAGTACTTCACAAGAAGTCTGAGACCAGGGCGCTCTTCCGTACCCTCGAAGACAAAGGCATAGATTTCTTCGCCAAAAACATGGGCAACGGCCTACATATAATGACTAAAACTCCGCGGGAGCACCAGGCTGTCACTAGGCATTTAATTGCCAACAACACGGAGTTTCACTCCTTCAGGCTTCCGGAAGAAAAACCTTTAAGGGTTGTCCTTAGGGGAATCCCCGAAGACATTTCTCCGGAAGATATAAAAGAGGAGTTAGCAACAACATACCCAATAATTTCAGTGCACCGAATGAAAGCGGCCCGCACAAAAAAACCTATTCCGCTAGTGTTAGTAACACTGACAAAAAATGAAACCGCGAAGGGCATTTTTAATAACCTAACGTCATTATTCCGTCTAAGGATTCAAGTTGAATCCTTACGGAACAAAGCCCGCGTTGGGCAGTGCTACCGCTGCCAAATGCACGGGCACTCAGCGATTTGCTGCCATGGTAGCGAACGCTGCGTAAAGTGCGGCGAACCGCACAGATCCTCTGACTGCACCAAGTCAAGAGACAGTCCGGCGAAATGTGCATTGTGTCAAGGGGCCCATACGGCCAACTACGGAGGGTGCCCTGCAAGGCCCCAAAACGCAAACCCAAACTACAACAGAAACCGCAACGCAAATTATTCGCGAAATTATAATAATAATAGACGCAACCACGTGAATAATTATAATAATCACCAAAGGAATCACCGTAATTATAATAGTCAAGGTAATCAACAAACCCATTCGTACGAGAATACGTCCAGACCGACCATTCCCGCACCCGCAGCGGCTCCCGCAGCCTCCCTAGAGGACTTCCCCACCCTCCCAATCCCATCCGTCCCCTTACCCCCCACTACAACAACTCCCCCCACCTCGAACCCTACCCCCACTGTCCACAAACCCGCATCCCAACTCCCGGCCAACTCTCGCAACCCGAATCCCCGCAACTGGCCTCAGCCCCATTATTACAAGTCAAGAAATAGCCATCAATCAAATAGGGCTCATTCGACCCATTCTCAATCGTATAATAACCAAGCTAGCCAACAATACAGGCTAGACAGGGGATCTGCCCCCGCCCAAGAGTCCCAACAACAGTTGCCCCCCTTAGACCCAATCCATAAAAAAGCCCTCGAAGAGCAACTTGAATTCATCAAATTAACGATTAAAAACGCCACCGACGAGATGTTTAAAATTGAAGCCACATTAAGAAATCATAATGTCTAGACACCAAAATATAATAGTCAACCTGCAAACAGCCTATTGGAACGCCAATGGCTCTGTCCTCTCCCACAAAGAGGAAATAATTGATTTTCTTAAAGAATACAACATTGACGTATTCTTCATTAATGAAACATGGCTCAAACCATCTAAGAAATTTAATTTACCTAATTATATCACGTACCGGGATGACAGGTTAACCAATAAATGCGGCGGCACGGCTATTTTAGTCAAAAATAATATTGACCACCGTCTAGCACATTCATTCTCTAGTATCAACATTGAATCCACCTCGGTAGTAGTAAATACATCTTCCGGACCACTTAAACTCATCTCCGTTTATGCACCACCGAAACGCCCACTGATCCCGTCCGAACTGGACAGTTTATTAGAAGAAAATGTTCCCACCATTTTAGCCGGGGACATGAACGCTAAACACGGATCGTGGCATAGCCTACATTCAAACCTAAAAGGTAACGTGCTGGCAAAATACGCGAGCACGAAATCAATTGTAGTAGACGCTCCGGACGTACCAACGCTACACCATGCTAACGGTATTCCGGACGTGATAGACATAGTGATCTTAAAAGAAACTAATCATTTGCACTCTTTAAAAGTAGTTAAAAAACTATCCTCCGACCACGATCCAGTTCTTCTAACATTAACAGGAGGCTCTAATCCCTTGGTCCCCCTCGTGCCTATAAAGAAAAAAATTAATTGGAAAAAATTCAGCGATTTATTAGAAAATAAAATCACAATACCGACATCAATACCTGACGAATTAGCCCTAAATACCGCCACCTCCGACCTAATTAAATGCCTAAAATCTTGTATTAACGAAGCGTCAACAGCGATTACCATAAAAGATAACTCAGCTAAATACGGTATTCCCGAAGAGATCAAAGATCTTATTAGGGAAAAAAACCAAGTGCGTAAGGAGTGGCAAAGTTCATTTAATCCCATCGTTAAACAACATTTAAATAGACTAAATAGAGAAGTACGCGAAGCACTATATGATTACCGAAATGAGCGTTGGAACGTATTCATATCCTCCCTCGAAGATGACAGAGATGCCTACTGGAAACTCTCCAAAGCACTCAGACGTCCAGCAACAAAAATAGCTCCGCTTCAAGGCCCAAACGGTAAAGTTTTTTCTGCAGCAGACAAGGCAGAAGCCTTCGCAGATAGCCTTGAAGCACAATTCACTCCTAACACGGAACACGATGACCCAGCCTTCGTAGCTAAGGTGGATTCTAAAGTAGAAGCAATATTAAGTCTCGACCCCCAGGACCCGCCCATTAATGCCACATCTCCGGATGAAATAATAAAAATAATCAAGGGTCTAAAAAAGAAGAAAGCGGCCGGTCCTGACGGTATATCTAACAAAATTCTCAAATGCCTACCGAAAAAGGGCATCTGCGCCCTGACTGCCATCTGCAATGCAGCGCTTAGACTGCGTTGCTTTCCAAAGGACTTCAAAAAAGCTGATGTTATATTAATTCCGAAACCAGGCAAGGATCCATTATTAACGGAGAACCATAGGCCGATAAGTCTCCTTCCTTGCTTGGGTAAAGTCCTGGAAAAAGTAATCCTTGTAAGATTAAATGAAATCACAAACAAATGTAAATTCTTGCCAGACTTTCAGCATGGGTTTCGAGCTGGTCATTCAACCACTCATCAACTCCTCCGTGTCGTGGAACACATCACGGAGGGCTTCAATACAAAGAAAAAAACAGTAATACTCTCTCTAGACGTTAGTAAGGCGTTCGACAAAGTCTGGCATAACGGCCTCATATATAAAATGTACTGTCTAGGATATCCACTTAGAATCATCCAACTTATAAATAGTTTCCTGAGAAATCGTTCATTTAAAGTAAAAATAGATAATATTTTCTCCACTACTCGTCCCCTGTCAGCTGGGGTCCCGCAAGGCAGCCAACTCTCCCCGTCTTTATACAACATTTATTCGAGTGACATTCCTAAACCAATAGATCACAATATCATGATAACCCAATTCGCTGATGACACAAACATCATCTCGAGTTCAACTGTCGAGGCCACTGCTACACGCCGCGTACAGAAACAAGCCACTCTCACAGAAAAGTGGTGTAAAAAGTGGAGAATCTCTATCAATCCGACCAAAAGTGTCGCGACCGTGTTCCACAAAACACGGCCTAAACGACCCCCTTTCATTAAACTGTTTGGGAAAAATGTTCCATGGGAATCATCATTAAAATACCTCGGTGTCACTCTAGATTATAAACTAACGTGGAAAAAACATATAGAAGAAAAAAGAAAAGCTGCAAATCGTTATCTATCATCCCTATATCCCATGATGTGTAGAAATAGCCGTCTATCTACAGACAATAAATTACTGCTTTATAAGACAACCATCAGATCATGTTTTTCATACGGTTGCCCAATCTGGGGTTATGCAGCAAAAACCCATATTGATAAACTTCAAATCTTTCAAAATAAATGCATTAGACTCGCCTTAAATGCTCCTCACTGGAGTAGAATATCTACTCTCCACAATGAATCCAACGTCCCGTTGGTTAAAGACCTTATCTTTGCACAGGCTACTAGGTTTTTCGCTGGCCTAGATAGTCACTCTAATCCCACTATAAACTCTCTCGCTAAATACAGTGAGAATGATCACTTTAAATATAAAAAACCCAAATCTGTCTTACGTAGAGATTAATAATTTACGTATAGAATATTCCTGCATAAAGCCGCAGTAAAATAAAACTTTCATTTCTCGAAAACTCATTAACATTAAAAACCATGTAAAGCATCATTAGATAATCCTTTTATAAATATGTTAGAGCAAGTAAACTTCGGTTTAGGTACTCTGAAAAATAAATAAATCCAAAGTCCAAAGTCCAAAGTATCAGACAATCGAAAACGTTCGTCATCCGCCTTAACGAGCGGTTGTTCAGAGAAATAAACTAACCTCAAAACACCAGCATCATGACCGGTCGCGGAAAGGGAGGGAAGGGCCTCGGAAAGGGAGGAGCCAAGCGTCACAGGAAAGTGCTCCGCGATAACATCCAGGGCATCACGAAGCCGGCCATCCGCCGTCTGGCTCGTAGGGGAGGCGTCAAGCGTATCTCCGGCCTGATCTACGAGGAGACTCGCGGCGTGCTGAAGGTGTTCCTGGAGAACGTGATCAGGGATGCTGTCACCTACACCGAGCACGCCAAGAGAAAGACCGTCACAGCCATGGACGTCGTGTACGCTCTGAAGCGACAGGGTCGCACCCTGTACGGCTTCGGTGGCTAGGCTGCATCTGCATCTGCATCACAACACCAGCTGCATCACAACACACACCCGTATAACTATCACAACACAAACGGCCCTTCTCAGGGCCACCACTATGTTCAAGCCATTGCAAGCATCTTACACAATTCACGAAACGACCTTAGTAATAAGTTAAACAAATAACGTCACGAAAGATAATAAAGTAAAAAAATATATATAATTAAAAAAACAAACAAAAAAAAAAAAAAAAAACTACACTGGGACGCAAAGTGTTAAAACCTTTCCTAACTATCTGCTAATCCTTTCCATTGATTCGCAAAACTGTGTCACCTTTCATTGACCTAATAAATACTATTAATATATTTCATTGATACGCGCGGGCGTCTTTATCTTACCCTTTCTCGTGAAATGGTTGGAAAGCTTCTAATGACCTTTCTTACTATGTAATCTTTTTGATTGATGCGGTCAGTCCGTCCCGTCCCGTCTCGGGGATAGCCTCTAAATTACTTTATGACTTTAATCCTTTTGTTCATTCGTGCGTGCGTGCGTGCGGTCTTTTGTGGAAAGTTTCTAAATTATTTTGACATGACGACTTGTCTGTCTGCCTTTTGATTTATTGATTCGGTCCCTTTTTGTATAAATTACTTTATGACATAACTCGAATTGCTTTATTATTATTATTATAGTAAATTTTTAACTTTAACTCGACCATTATTGTACTATTTATTTATTTAGGTAGTCCTATTACCTACGACCTATTTTGTTTGTATGATGCATTTAAACACGTGTGAAATGATTTGTAGCCCTGAAAAGGGCTTTTTATCGTCAACATCTTGACTTGGGATTGCTCTCGAAGTAGCCAGCTGGCTGGATCCTTGAGGGTGACAGTTTATTAGATAGGTATATGTCTAGACAACATGGAACTAAACACATGCGATCTGGATCCCGTGCCCGTGCCTACTTCTTGGTGGCGGCCTTTTTCGCTGCGGGCTTGCCCTTAGGGACGGCGGCGGCCTTCTTCGGCTTGGGCGCTTTGGGCTTTTTGGTCGGGGGCTTGGCTGTCTTTTTGGCCTTCGTGGGGCTCTTCGGCTTCGCGGCGGGCTTCTTGGCGGATGCGGCTGCCTTTTTGGCGGGCGAGCCGGCGGCGGGAGATTTCTTAGCCTTGGCGGGGGCGGGGGCGGCCTTCTTCGTCTTGGCGGGCGCGGCGGTGGTCGCTTTCCTGGGCTTCTTGGCGGCTGCTGTGGCAGAGGTGCGCTTCTTGGGCGCGGCGGCTGCCGGCTTCTTGGAGCCACCGGCGGACCCCTTGGCCTTGGCCTCCAGCTTGAAGGAGCCGGACGCTCCCTTGCCCTTGGTCTGGACCAGGGCGCCGGACTCGACGGCTCCCTTCAGGTACTTCTTGATAAAGGGGGCCAGCTTGTCGGCGTCGACCTTGTAGTTGGCGGTGATGTACTTCTTGATCGCCTGCAGGGACGAGCCGCCGCGCTCCTTCAGCTCCTTGATGGCATTGTTGACCATCTCGGAGGTCTTCGGGTGAGAGGGCTTCGCTTTCGGCTTTTTTAATGCCGCCTTGGCCTTCTTGGCGGGAGTGGCCGGGATGGGAGACGCCGCCGTCGCTGCTACTGCTGTATCTGCCATCGTAGATTGTCTATAGGTCTTGTCTTGTATACGGTTCTGATGCTGAAGATTGAAGTTTTTGGCTCTTGGGCGGGTTTTCTGATGCAGGAAAATACAAAATGGCGTCGTCTTCGGACGGACTTTTTACCGTGCCGCCAACGTAAAATGCTCGCGTGTCGATTGTGATGATGAAAACGGGTATCATTTATGCTTAGGTCCTCGGAGAAAAATAGGATTTTCTCGGCGAGGATAAATTTTCCTAAACGGAAGGGCAAGGGCGGGCGTCGGGCAGAGATGCGGGCCCGCCGGGGGTGGGGAATCTGCGCTCCCCGGGGGCGGAGCCGGGCGCAGGTAGGCAAGTAGGTGTGGAAATGTGCGAGGGTGGCGACTCGGAGCGCCACAAAAGGGGGCGTAGCTCGGGAGAGCCTCGAGTCGGCGAGTCGGGGGCGCGGCGAGATCGAGGGCGAGACTCCGGCCGGGGGATCCCGCGGCAGTCCCGAGGCCGGTGAGCCCCTCGAGCACCTCCAGGGCTCCCGAGCCGCCCCGCCGTAGAACGGTGTGCCGGCCCACAGCATGCATCGGGCTCACATCATGCTCGCTGTGCCCGGGCCCGGATGGATGGATGTATGTCCGCTCTACCGATTTAGACGTGATTATAATTTACCTGATGATTGAAATTAAATATTTTTAGAAGAAATTCATCAGTCCTTCTGATGATGCTATTGTATCTGATTTTATTACAGGACAGCCGGACAGCTCGTCTGTGACGCCGCGTCGCGCCCCCGAAGACATGAAAATGATAGGTACCTACCTAATTTAGTTAAACCACTAATGTTATGTGATCGAAAAAAAAAAACAAAGAATTAACAAACAAACAAACAAACAAATACAAAAAAGGACAATACATGAATATAGCCAACATAACCAGGTATTTAATTTAAACATCAGGAGTGTCGACAAAAATTTTTGATAATAATAATAATTGCTTGTTAGTTGCGTTAGAACTAGAACAAATAAATACAAAATTTACCACGTTACCATCCTCACCGAATGCTGGATTGATTGATTGATTGATTGATTAATAAATGACGATTTTATTGAGCCCAGTAATTTTAATGGTTTTACATTTTAATAGCCTTATTAAATGACGCTTTTATAAGGCTATTATAGGCAATTTAATTTAAATATTTTATTTTCAACATCTTCCTGAGAGAAACCTCTCAATCACATAGTTCAAAAAACCTAAAAGGGTTATATGAAAATTTTATATATTAATTTATTTTCTTTTCTTTTCAATGATAATATCTATCTCTTAAATTTGTTGTACCATCCATCCATCGCCAGAACAGACGTAGGTAGTCTAGTGAGGCGGGTAATTTATTCACAACAAAATATTTTTATTTTGTTATTTGAAATTTGGACATTTTTGATCGAAAATGTGTCGGGAAATTATTTTAAAGACTTTTTTTTAATATTATGTGTAGTTTGGAAAATATTATTTTTCAGAAAAAAAAATCTTCCGGGAAAATTGGAAAAATTTTGTTCGGAAAATTCGTCGGAAAATGGATAGGGATTTTGATTTTTTGGTAAATTTTGGGGATCGCTGGCAACGGCTAATACGCACTTTTTTTGAAAAAATCTTTTGATTCACCTTAATTACATTAAAAGACAACTATTTGCATTGGGGGAAGTGGAAAATATTTCATTCTAAATTTCGATTACGTAAAATTAAAATTAGCTTTCATTGTGTGAAACGAGACCGTCCATTTTCAAACATTATTTTCAAATGTCATTTTTTGTTATGTTGGTATTCTTGTTACTGTAAGAAAAGATGCTAGAGCAAAGCATAGCAGACTTCATGGGAATTCGGCGCGTAATTTAAAAAACACAATAATTAACAATATAATGAAAACAAACCTGTAATCAGAATCCATCACTTCAGAATAAAGCCGAGGCACTGTAATCATGTTGGATTTCGTCATCATTATAATTGATGCGATATAATTTGATAGAATCACTTCGGAGTAGGAACGTTGTTGGATTTAATTATAATTGAAGTTGTAGAAAAAAAAAAAAAATCGAGCCGAGGCACTAAAATCATGTTGAATTTCGTCGTCATTATAATGGAAGCGATGAATATTTAAAAAAAAACACACACACACAAAGATAAATACAAAAAAAAAAAACAAAATATCTAATTTTAATCACTAGAATTTGGATTGTACACTTCACTGGCCATTTTAAAAAACGCGTGGATTCTGTCTTTATTTTTTGGAAGTGATCTCTTCCAGAGGAACTCACAAAGGTATCCCTCATAATGTGCAACGCTTCTTCCAAATCTTGGGACATTACCTCTCACGTCTCTCCAGCAACGTTCGATATTTTGGGTATGGGCTCCGGTTTCGTGGTCCACAAAATTAACACTGTGGTTAACATTTAAATGAAGGAAGCCTTCATTTTGCAGGCAGTCGTATGCTTTCCAGCAGTCCGAAATTATTTTAGTGCCTGGCAAAATGTATTCCTT
Organism: Limnephilus rhombicus; assembly: GCA_929108145.2. Classification (NCBI taxonomy): domain Eukaryota; kingdom Metazoa; phylum Arthropoda; class Insecta; order Trichoptera; family Limnephilidae; genus Limnephilus; species Limnephilus rhombicus. The sequence continues at coordinate 3,149,538 of OV815290.1, forward strand.
TATAACATTTAAAACAGTTTCCCGCGAACGGTTTTCCACGGCACAAACGAACAACTTCTTTGAATCTCTTTCGAATCCGCCAAAGACCCACTGTCCAGTGACTTTTCTTCCTCGATTGTATTTCCTTTTTCCTATTTTGCAACACCTCCAATCTGCTGCCTCATTTTATGGCACCATAAAATACAAACTTCCCTGCAAAATGACTACCAATTTGTAACGGTGTCACTCCCCATGTCCAGTTCTTCCATTAGAAACGCGGTCCTTTTTTCATTAAAAAAAAAACCATTCTAATAATACTTCTTCCTCTCTAACGATATCCAAAAACCCGACCACAGTTAGTAAACACAATTGGCACGACATTTTTTAGATTTCAAAGTCTTTTCGGAGGGAAAAATATTTTGAACTAAATTTGATAATGAAAATTTTCGTTAATTGCAACAAACCAACGGCCAGAGACAAAATCGCGCGGGCGTTTTTTTTTTTAATGTTATAAAACTAAAATTCCGCCTAATTAGTAGGTACTTACCTAATACACGTGTATTGCGTGCGTTGATTAAAATTTATTAGCTTGAATTTTTTTTTACATTAAAATTTTATTTTTATAAGTCAACTATTTCTGCGATGTTGAGCGGCTACGTACGCTAAGTTTATGTGATATGGTTTATGATACAAAAGAAAGTGCCCCCTTTATACCGCCTGCTCGCGTCAAGGCAAAAAAAAACATCCCAGTTTTCAAATAGTTTAGCGGCTACGCTAGGTTTGTGTAACATGGTTTGTGATACAAAAGAAAGTGCCCCTTTATAACGCCTACTCGCGTCAAGGCAAGAAAAACTTCCCAGTTTTCAAGTAGTTTAGCGGCTACTCTAGGTTTGTGTAACATGGTTTGTGATACAAAAGAAAGTGCCCCTTTATAACGCCTACTCGCGTCAAGGCAAGAAAAACATCCCAGTTTTCAAGTAGTTTAGCGGCTACGCTAGGTTTGTGTAACATGGTTTGTGATACAAAAGAAAGTGCCCCTTTATAACGCCTACTCGCGTCAAGGCAAGAAAAACATCCCAGTTTTCAAGTAGTTTAGCGGCTACGCTAGGTTTGTGTAACATGGTTTGTGATACAAAAGAAAGTGCCCCTTTATAACGCCTACTCGCGTCAAGGCAAGAAAAACATCCCAGTTTTCAAGTAGTTTAGCGGCTACGCTAGGTTTGTGTAACATGGTTTGTGATTCAAGAGAAAGTGCCCCTTTATAACGCCTACAAGGCAAGAAAAACATCCCAGTTTTCAAGTAGTTTAACGGCTACGCTAGGTTTGTGAAACACGGTTTTTGATACAAAAGTGAATGTATTATTTATAAAAAATTATTACCGAAATTAAAAACATGTTTTTTTATTTTTATTTTTTTATTTCCGTCATTTTATTCCCAAAACTCCGATAATTTAGTACTTACCTTTCCAGATTTCGTGGTACCTTCAAAATCTTCTAGCCGTTCGTTATACATTCTAGTGTATCAGGAATACCAACACCAAAGTGACAGCGACAGCGAATGAGCTAATTACTAATGGCGTACAATCTCACAAGACGAAAGCTAATTTTAATTTTACGTAATCGAAATTTAGAATGAAATATTTTCCACTTCCCCCAATGCAAATAGTTGCCTTTTAATGTAATTAAGGTGAATCAAAAGGTTTTTTTTTTTTTAAAGTGCATATTAACCGTTGCCAGCGATCTCCATGTCAATGATCAATTTTTCATGTCGGAAAATCCCTGAAAATTATTGTTTAAGGCGGTAAGCGGTTATGCTGGCCGTCCGGCGTGACCTACCTCCGGCACGGCTCCGATTCAGGTGTTCTCGGGTCGCGTAAAAGAGCACGGAAAGAAAGGAATGAATGAAAGAATGTAATAATGTGTTATATGCGAGCGGATGGATGGATGGATGAGAGAAATGAAAAGCTACGAGATGTTGAGTTTGCGGAAAACGAAACACGAGGTTTGAAGATTGATTGATTGATTGATTAATTTATAGAATTAATTATAGAATTCATTAAGGTAGGTATTATCACGGTGATGGGACGGGAGAAGATGATGGACGGCACGGGGGTACTTTTGGATGGGATGCGGAATTGGCAGCGCAAAATTATTGATAAGAAATAACAAACAAAGAAACACAAAAATAAGTAGGTTAAATAAAGAAATCTCACACACACACAAGACTATAACATCAGATCAGGTCCGTAGATAGATAGGTATCGATTATTATTAATGTTTAAACACTATAATGATAACATGGGTACCTACCATATTGATTTAAGTGACAAAGATAATAGTTTAATGATAAACAACATTGACAATTACTAGATAGGTACTACTGTCTGTATTCCATAGAAAGGAGAAATTCATAGAAAAAAAAAACGTAGGTAGGTACTTATTCAAATAATAATGAAAAAATGACGATTAACGAAATTATGTAATTGATACAGTTAAAATCAAAAGGAGTAAGTAAGTAAGTAAGTAAGTAAGTAAGTAAGTATAGTAGGTAAAAATATTTTAGCTTCGCAATAAAAACCAAATAAATGAAATATTTGCATGTTAACGTATCAGAAAGTGATGAAATACGCTTTAAAATTTTAGAAATAACCATGTAGGTAATTTTTTAAAGATAATTTTTTTTAATGCAAACTTTAAAAAGCATACGTTACGTTTATCTCACCTTATATTATGTTCAGATATTTGTAAGTATATATGTATATATATATATATATATTTTATAGATCCTAAAAATATGGGATGATTATTTAAATGTAGGTGAATTCATTGGCTATACAGCACTCTATTCGGTTTATATGACTGCTAAATCATATTATTGATGATATTTTAATTTAAAATTAAATATTGAATATTCTCATTTTCCAGGAGGCATAGGTATTAATATATGGCGGTTGTTGCTTAGATCTAATATTCAAAATAATTGTTTTTTTTTTTGTTCACCGAAGCGTTGTTTGTGTGGTGCGAGGAGTGTCCCTGTTGTGTACCATTTTTTTCAGACCTAACCTAGCCTAACCTAACCTAACCTAGCCTAACCTAACCTAACCTAACCTAACCTAACCTAACCTAACCTAACCTAACCTAGCCTAACCTAACCTAGCCTAACCTAACCTAACCTAACCTAACCTAACCTAACCTAGCCTAAACAAACCCAACCAGTCATTTTTTTTTTTTTTTTTTTTTTTTTTTTTTTTTAAATTATTTTCAACTATCACATTATTTTATACTTATTAGTCTGTTCTCAGACCACTTGTTCTACTCTGGTAAGATAATAATTTCCTTCATTGGCTTTAGATGTAGATACCTTTTAATAATACTTGGATGATTTATATAGCGCCGTTTTTGTGAAAAATCACCTCAAGGGCGCAGAACAAACTTATAATACATTATTTATGCTGGAAAAAGCAGAAAAGTTGCTGACTTAATGAGTCTATAGAAAATCATTCATGATAAGCTTAAAACAACTCATTGTCTGATCAATATTCTTATTAAGGTTCCCAATGGACGTAATTTGAGGAGTCAGAATATATTTCATCTTGAATTATTTAAAAACAATATTGCATAGGTACTTTAATCCGAATGTGTCGTCTGTATAATTCCATTGAATGTAACCATATAGACACATCTATGCAAAATGTCTCGCTTACTTTAAAAAGCAAATTAACAATAGACTAACCTAACAAGTAATAAATTGAAAATACTTATATTTGATCTTGAACTTGAATGTGAATGGCTCTTTCTTACTCTATTTGTACTTTACTTTTTTTGTTATCGTATATCGATCTTTTTTTTTATCTTTGTCATCTCTACCTATATTTTATCATTACTATTTTTGTTATCTCTTTTTATACCTCTGTTTATATTTTGCCATTTCTAATTTCTGTTAACTTCTATGTAGGTATATATACTCTGTGGGTAAATGTTCCAAAACAATAAATAAATAGTTGCCAATTGCCAAATGGAATTAAGTATAATCTACCCAATCAACAAATAGGATTAAAAAGGCTCACAAGTCTATATGTCATAAAGTAACTAATTTAGAAACTTTCCACAAAATACAGCAAGCATGCGTGAATGAACAAAAGGATTAAAGTCGTAAAGTAATTTAGAGGCTATCCATCCACAAGACGGGACGGACTGACTGACCGTATCAATGAAAGGATTACATAGTAAGAAAGGTCATAAAATAATTTAGAATCTTTCGCCCGCGCGCGCATCAATGAAAAATATCGATAGTATCTATTTATTATTATGACAATGAAAGGTTTTAACACTTTGCGACCCAGTGTAGTTTTTAATTATTTTTATTTAAATCGTACATAATCACGTAATATTAATATTTATGACGATAATAATATTTGGAGAGGTTCTAAATCAACGATACTCAACCTTTTTTCTCTTCGGGCCACATACATGTATTTGTAAAGTTACGCGGGCCGCAACACTATACTGGTATGACGAAAAAAAAATCATCAACCCCCCCCCAACATTTTTTCGATTTAATTTTGAAGACACTCCGCCATTAATAATAATAATATTTGAGTATCGTTGTTCTAAATTGTAAATTGCTTTATTATCTATTTATTACCCGCTTCTGCAAAATTTTCAACCCGGGCCATTATTGCCATCATAAAAGTACCTATATTTATGACGGTGCCATTTATTACTGCAACAATAGGTGGATTGGATACAGTCAATATATTATGTAATATTGGCATTTCGACTTTTTGCTTTATGACAATAATGAAAATATTGGCGGCCCTAATAAGGGCCTTTTGTTTGACATGGACGACGTGTGATGGTGAGTCGTTTGTTTGTTGTTGTGTCGTTCGCCTCGTCCGTCCGTGTTCGGTGTTGGGTGTAGTCTTTGTTGCAGGATCCTCACTTGGAGCTGGTGTACTTGGTGACGGCCTTGGTGCCCTCGGACACGGCGTGCTTGGCCAGCTCTCCGGGAAGGAGCAGCCTGACGGCGGTCTGGATCTCCCTGCTGGTGATCGTGGACCTCTTGTTGTAGTGGGCCAGGCGGGAGGCCTCGGCAGCGATGCGCTCGAAGATGTCGTTCACGAAGCTGTTCATGATGCTCATCGCCTTGGAAGAGATACCGGTGTCGGGGTGCACCTGCTTCAGCACTTTGTAGATGTAGATTGCGTAGCTCTCCTTCCTCCTGCGTTTGTTCTTCTTCTTGTCTCCCTTGGAGATGTTCTTCTGGGCCTTGCCCGACTTTTTGGCTGCTTTTCCACTTGTCTTGGGGGGCATCTTGCTTGCTGCTGCTGGTGCTGCGTGTGAAAAACCATTTTTTTTTTTTTTTTTTTTCATTTACTAGATTCTTATGTATCTTGAGGAGATGAATCATTTAATTTACTGAATTTAAAGTTAATGTTCTTTATACAAATAGAACGGCGTCATATGCGCCTTGCAATTTTTACCTCATGTGGGTATTTAAAAATAGTACCTGGCTAATATAGACTTAGAGGTCATGTATTTTGTCGGTAGGGAAAAGTTGTTATGTAAAAACCCTACTAAAATTGCATGTTTTGCATAGCTCAACAAAGCAACCGGCATCAAGCATGGTAAATATATACATACGTGTGTGTTTGTGTTATGTTGGGAGTGGGAAGGAGTCGGTCATGTCCTTTTATTTGGAGCTCTTCCGCATTTGCCTTTGGGAATAAGGAAACCATGAAAAACCTTATCCGGGAGGAGTCGGCCGTCAGTCAACATGAAACTGTGTGGCCTTCAGTGATTTCAGTAGATGAAATCCTGCATTTTGTGGTGATGGGTGTGGGTGTCTGTTTTTATGTGATATATACTTTATGGGAATTTTTAGGATAAACTTACATACATATAGATAAAATAAATATTATTATATAAATATATACATAGATATATAGACATAAGTTGTGGGGAGGGGTCTGGTGATTGGGAATACCTACCGATCGCTCAGTCATCCGCGTCTGATTCGGGATTGTGCCAAATGTGATTAAGGTCCATCAGAATATGTTTGGGTAGTCTGTGTTTGTACCTGAAAGGGAGATCGCTAGGTGCATTGTATTGACCGATTTCTCTGATGAGTTTATTTTTACTATGTTGAAGTGACTTGTAAAATCGGTCGGTCAGTCTGTGTGTGTATTCAAATAAGGTCGGTATTTCTTCTCTTGCATGTAGTCTTTTCAAGTTTGTTCTGAGTCTTGTGTTGTACGTGATTTTAATGCAGAGATTTTGTAAGGTCTGTAGTTTTGTGTGGTCAGAGTGGGAGATGCTGCCCCACACGGGGATAGCATGAGTCAGTACCGGTCGAATGAGCGAATAGTAGATCAGGAGTTTGGTTCTAGGAAGTAGCGGACTTCTTCTGTTGAAGATTGGCTTCATCGCGCCGACTGCCTTTCTGGCTTTCACGTGCATTTTGGCTACGTGAGACTTCCAGTTGAGACGTGAGTCCATTGTGAGGCCCAGGTAGACGACCTCATCTTTCCATTCTAGGACGTGTCCTCCCATTTCGATGTTGACGTCTGGTGTTCTTATTTTATTTTTCCTCGAGTACATTATGACTTCGGTCTTCGCCTCGTTCAGTTTGAGTCGCCATTTTTTGTAGAACTCTACGAGTGCGTCGAGCGCCCTCTGTAGGTATATGGCTGCCATGTCTGCTTGCGTCGAGGAAACGTAAAGTTTGACGTCGTCTGCATAGATGGAAAGGTTGCATCTCTCGTCATGGGGGATGTCGTGCGTGAAGATGTTGAAGAGGTGAGGTCCCAGTAGACTTCCCTGAGGCACGCCTTTTGGAATCTCACGTAGTGTCGACAGCGCGTTCCTGATGAAGACTTGGAAGGATCTGTTCTTGAGGTATTCTTGTATCACTCTCGTTAGGTATATGGGCGTGTTCAGTCTGTGTAGTTTGTGCAGGAGCCCTTTTATCCAAACGGTGTCAAATGCCTTTTCCAAGTCTAGCAATGCAGCGGCGGTGTAGCGATTTTCGTTGAATCTTCTCGCGATGAATTCCGCTACTCTGGATAGCTGATGGGTGGTGGAATGCCTTTTCCTAAATCCGAATTGTTCGTCTGGTAAAGTGTCTTCGTGGTGTGGTAGAAGTCTGTTGAGAATCACCTGTTCAAATACCTTGCTCAGCGTGGAGAGTAGGCTAATCGGCCGATAGTTTGTCGGCTGCTTCTTGTCCTTGTTTGGCTTGGAAAAAGGCAGCACGGTCGCCGTTTTCCAGATCTCTGGGAAATGTCCGATGGTGAGGCAGGCATTGAACAGTTTGGTGATGAAGATGATGGCTTTCTGAGGTAGATGTTTCAGTAGGATGTTATGTATTTGATCGCTTCCCGGCGCCTTATTTGTCTTCAATCGCCTGATAATGACGGCTACTTCGCTCGGTGTGCTGAAGTGAATATCGGCGGCGTTCGTCTGCTCGGCTTGTTCGAGGTTTCTTAGAGACTCTTCTACTAGTCGATCCGTTTCCGGGTCCGATAGGCCGTCCGTGGCTGCGTAGGCTCTCTCGAATCCATCGGCGAGCGCGTTTGCTTTTTCTTCGAGTGAAAGTGCCAACCCTGATCCGTCTAGCTTCTCTAGCGGGGGAATCGCGTGATCCTCGTGTCTCAGCGCTTTTGCCATTTTCCATAGGCTGTTGACCTTTGGCGTGAGTGACGTAACTTTCTTCGTCCAAAGTTCGCGTCTGAGGTCGGTGATCTCCTGCTTGATTTCCCGCTGTAGAGTGTTGTAGGCCGTTTTGAAGTAGCCGTCGCGCGTGTGATGGTAGATGCGTCGCAGGCGATTTTTCTCCTTAATGAGCGATAAGACGTGCTCGGGAAGCTTGATCGTGTATGTCTGTTCGTCTTTGAGGGGGATGAAAGTGTCTTGTGCAATTTGGATGATTTCGGTCAGAGTGCTTGCGGCTTCGTCGATCTCTTCCTTTGAGCGCAGAGTTGCCGACGTGAGATGTATCCGTTCGTTAATCTCTTTTTTGAATCCTTCCCAGTCGGCGTCCTTGTAGTTTCGCCGCTTTCTGGGGCTCCTTGAAGTCGTTCCTCCTATACTGAAGCTCACGGGCAGGTGGTCCGACGATAGTTCGTCCAGCGTGCGCAATGGCGAGATGGTCTTGGCGTTCTTCTCAAGTACTATATCCAGAGTACTTGGGTAAATTGCGTGTGCTGAGTGGTAAGTCGGTTTGTCCGGCGCCATTATCGTGTAGTTGTGCGTCTGCATATGTGAAAAGAGCGTTTTCCCATTCGCGTTGCCTCTGTAGTTGTTCCAATAATTGTGCTTGGCGTTCAGATCTCCTCCTAGAATGACAATAGGGCGCAAATTAAGTAATTTATCGAGATCTTCTCTAACCAGTAGGTTGGGATGGTTGCAGTAGGCGGCGATGATGGTATGCGCTCTATCCTCTATGGTGACTTCGATAATCGTGGCTTCGGTATGCTTCAACTTCGGAGTAGGGATTCTTGTAGATGTAATGGTTTGACGAACGAATATGGCGGTGCCTCCGCCTGCGCCCTCTAGTCGGTCGTCTCGGTGTACTTCGAAGCCGGGCACTCTCAGGGGAATGTCGGGTTTGAGATGAGTTTCTGTAATGAGAAAAATGTCAATGTTAGTATTGTTTGCCAGAGCGAGCAATTCGTCAATTTTAAAACGGATGCTGTGGGCATTCCACAGGAGGACGTTCACCATCTGGGGATTAGACATTGATGGTGGACGTGATGAGATCCATCAGGATCCATGCCCTCTCCAACTCGTTGGATCCAGCTGCGGCCAACTGCGGTTGCACCCGTCTCAATCCCTGTAGCAGGGCCATCATCAGTTGTGCGTCTCCTGCGCCGGTGTATGCCTCTCCTGCGGGCTGCTGCGTGCGGGGCTGCGTGCGGGGCTGCGAGCGGGGCTGCTCCTCGCGCTGTTGGGGGCCTGAGGCTCCTCCGGCTACTTGGGCCCAGGTGCGTCCATCATTCCTCGTCGTCTGATGCGCATGAGGATGTGTCCTGCTTCCTGGCGCCTCTGTCCTGCCTCCTGGCGCCTCCCGGCGGAGCTGTCGCTGATGTTGTTGCAGTGAGGCGACGTATGCCACCCTCTTCGGGCAGCCCCTATAGTTGGCGGGATGGGGGCCTCCGCAGTTGCAGCACGCGGCGGGCTCATCCCTGGTGGTCTTGGGGCACTCGGCGGAGGCGTGCTCCACTAGGCATTTCACACACCTCGCGGTGTGTGAGCAGTTGCGGGACCCGTGCCCGAAGTTCTGGCAGCGGTAGCACTGTGTCCCGTGCTGCAAGTGGTTGCTGCGGTGTTTTTGCAGGCGGATCCTGCAGTGGCATAGGTATTTGACGGCCGCCCTCAGCTGGCCCATGTTAACTTCCTTGTTGAAGTGTACCAAGTACATTGGGTACTCGGCCGTGGTGGTCGTCATCTTGGTGACCTTGACGGGGGCGAAGCCTTGGTTCGTAAGGTCTTCGGCTATTTCTTCCGTGGCCACGTTAGGCAGGCCCTTTATCACTGCCTTCTTCATTTTGTCTGCCTCCGCCGTGTAGGTATGGAAGCCGCGTGCTTCCGCTCGCAGCCCGTTGGTGAGGGCGCGGTGATCTGCCATGCTCTGCAGGAGGATGTTGACCTTTCCCCCTGGTCTGTATCGGATCTCGAAACGCAGGTGCCCGATGTGGCCCTGCACCGCTGAGGTTACCTGTCCATGCGATAGGGTCCCCAGGGTCATCACGACTGGGGGGACGCGGTCCTTCCTGGCGGCGCCCGTGGTACCTGTGGAGGAAGTAAATGAATTATTATTTGCGCGTTTCGCCTGCGACGCGCCGCCGCCTTCGGATACTTCCCTCAAGTTGCCGAAGCGGTTGCCGACAACAACCGCCCGGGGTTCCTGCGGGGATCCTGGCCTCTTGATGGGGTTGGTCGGCCTCGTCCAACCTTCCTCCTCTCTTGTCATCTCCATGTCCTGAAGGGGCTGGAATCTGGGGGGCGGAACGTAGCCTGAAGCTGGGCCTACTGGAGGGCGGCTGGGCCCGGCTGCGGTGGCGGTCTCGGGCATCTTCGGGGGCGGTAGGGGGATGGCTGCCGGCTTCGTCCTCGGGTCAGCGGGATGGGGCTGCAGTGGTTGGGAGTTGGGGACCTTGATGGTCCCAGTCTTTGTTCGGTAGGTGGTGGTATCCTCTGGGATGGCAGAAAGGAGCCGCGCGGGAATCATCCGCACGGCAGGTGTCCTATATTTCCGCTTTAGGATTGCGGGGGTGTTCTTGGGGGCTTCTTCTCTCGGTGGGGCCAGGTCGTCCTTCTTGTTCTTCTTTGCCTTGAAAAAGGCAGTTGGCGGCGCGGTGGCCTAAGCAGTGAGCCGGTCGGGGTCCGGCCGGCTGACAAATAGCAGGTGTCTGGCCGTGTAAACACGAGCCAGACAGAGCGGTTCGGGAGCGAAAAGATCTGTTGTCACAGAAGCGACTGTCGCTGGCGGCAGTCACTGAGCGAATCGTGTCTTTTGTCTTTTGTATAACGGGCTTATGGAGCACCGGGCCAATTTAGGCCCCTTTCTCCTTCAACTGAGATATTTAAGGTTGTAGAAAGTGAGATTTGTTTTTGATAATTAGTTTTTAGTTGCAAAGGACATGGCTGCAAGATGGGGGAGGATTATTACGGAGGGGATGTTTGAGGTTGGTTTTCTTTTTTACTGCGGGACGAGGGAACAACTGGGTGGTTACCACTATTTGAGGGACGGGGAGGGGGGTGAGGGGGCTTTGAGGGGAGGGGGAATTTAGTGGGGTAGTGGCAGGTCGGTGGGTGGTACGTTGTGGGGTGGGGATTTCTTTGATTTGGACGAGGGTGTTTTGAAGAATTGGGGGGAGTAGAGAAGAGATTAGGGGGGGGTTGGGGGAGCCGAAGGGTTGGGGGGTGGTCGGCAGACGAGAGGTGATGGGGTAGATGGTTTGGGAGGCTGAGGGGTGGCGAGCGGTTTGGGGGGCGAAGGGGGCGCTGACGGATAGGGGGGGGCTGTCGGTAGGGGGTGCGTTGGGAGCGCGATCGGTGTTGAGGGCGGTGGGGGGGAGATTTGTGCTGGGGGTAGCACGGGGGGGATCAGTTTGGGGGGAGGTGGGGGGGAGTTTGGTAGTGGGGCGGATATCTTGAGGGGTGGTAAGGGGGTGGTCGGTTTGCGGGGTGACAGGGGGGCCATCGGTAGGGCGGTTGGTTTGGGGGGCAGTAAGGGGGGGGTTGGGGGGGGTTGTTTGGGCGGGGGTTAGAGATGAGGAGGGGGGGGGGTTTGTTGCGGAGGGGTATCCTGAGTCGGGTTGGGATTGGGGTGAGTTGCAGGGGGAATTGGGAGGGGAACCATGAACTCTGCGGAAGGCCAGGGAGCAGACATGGTCTATCTCTTCAGGGGACAAGTTGTTGGGGTCGGGGTGGTTTTCGAAGAAGGACTGGATCTCGAGGGTAAGGCGTTGATATTCGTCGGAGGTATTGAGAAGGGGGGAGGACATGATGGTATGGAATGGGGGGAAACACGGGGATAACTGAGGGCACGAATACACTTAAATTGTCTGTGAAGAAATATTTTAAATGCACTTAATTGTCTGTTGCTAAGCACAAAAACACTTGGGTATTTCACTGGTTCACTGGGGTGTGGTTTTCACGAACTGTCACGAACTGGAGCGATAAGCGACGGCGTCAGCGGTGGAGAATGGCATTTAAGCCAAGCCAGAGAGGTGCGACTGTCGCGGGCGGCAGTCACAGTCGGAATGAGCGAATCGTGTGAAAAACCTTTTTTTTTTTTTTTTTCATTTACTAGATTCTTATGTATCTTGAGGAGATGAATCATTTAAATTTACTGAATTTAAAGCTAATGTTCTTTATACAAATAGAATGGCGTCATATGCGCCTTGCAATTTTTACCTCATGTGGGTATTTAAAAATAGTACCTGGCTATTATAGACTTAGAGGTCATGTATTTTGTCGGTAGGGAAAAATTGTTATGTAAAAACCCTACTAAAATTGCATGTTTTGCATAGCTCAACAAAGCAACCGGCATCAAGCAAGGGGAAATATATACATACGTGTGTGTTTGTGTTATGTTGGGAGTGGGAAGGAGTCGGTCATGTCCTTTTATTTGGAGCTCATCCGCATTTGCCTTTGGGAATAAGGAAACCATGAAAAACCTTATCCGGGAGGAGTCGGCCGACAGTCAACATGAAACTGTGCGGCCTTCAGTGATTTCAGTAGATGAAATCCTGCATTTTGTGGTGATGGGTGTGGGTGTCTGTTTTTATGTGATATATACTTTATGGGAATTTTTAGGATAAACTTACATACATATAGATAAAATAAATATTTTTATATAAATATATACATAGATATATAGACATAAGTTGTGGGGAGGGGTCTGGTGATTGGGAATACCTACCGATCGCTCAGTCATCCGCGTCTGATTCAGGATTGTACCAAATGTGATTAAGGTCCATCAGAATATGTTTGGGTAGTCTGTGTTTGTACCTGAAAGGGAGATCGCTAGGTGCATTGTATTGACCGATTTCTCTGATGAGTTTATTTTTACTATGTTGAAGTGACTTGTAAAATCGGTCGGTCAGTCTGTGTGTGTATTCAAATAAGGTCGGTATTTCTTCTCTTGCATGTAGTCTTTTCAAGTTTGTTCTGAGTCTTGTGTTGTACGTGATTTTAATGCAGAGATTTTGTAAGGTCTGTAGTTTTGTGTGGTCAGAGTGGGAGATGCTGCCCCACACGGGGATAGCATGAGTCAGTACCGGTCGAATGAGCGAATAGTAGATCAGGAGTTTGGTTCTAGGAAGTAGCGGACTTCTTCTGTTGAAGATTGGCTTCATCGCGCCGACTGCCTTTCTGGCTTTCACGTGCATCTTGGCTACGTGAGACTTCCAGTTGAGACGTGAGTCCATTGTGAGGCCCAGGTATACGACCTCATCTTTCCATTCTAGGACGTGTCCTCCCATTTCGATGTTGACGTCTGGTATTCTTATTTTATTTTTCCTCGAGTACATTATGACTTCGGTCTTCGCCTCGTTCAGTTTGAGTCGCCATTTTTTGTAGAACTCTACGAGTGCGTCGAGCGCCCTCTGTAGGTATATGGCTGCCATGTCTGCTTGCGTCGAGGAAACGTAAAGTTTGACGTCGTCTGCATAGATGGAAAGGTTGCATCTCTCGTCATGGGGGATGTCGTGCGTGAAGATGTTGAAGAGGTGAGGTCCCAGTAGGCTACCCTGTGGCACGCCTTTTGGAATCTCACGTAGTGTCGACAGCGCGTTCCTGATGAAGACTTGGAAGGATCTGTTCTTGAGGTATTCTTGTATCACTCTCGTTAGGTATATGGGCGTGTTCAGTCTGTGTAGTTTGTGCAGGAGCCCTTTTATCCAAACGGTGTCAAATGCCTTTTCCAAGTCTAGCAATGCAGCGGCGGTGTAGCGATTTTCGTTGAATCTTCTCGCGATGAATTCCGCTACTCTGGATAGCTGATGGGTGGTGGAATGCCTTTTCCTAAATCCGAATTGTTCGTCTGGCAAAGTGTCTTCGTGGTGTGGTAGAAGTCTGTTGAGAATCACCTGTTCAAATACCTTGCTCAGCGTGGAGAGTAGGCTAATCGGCCGATAGTTTGTCGGCTGCTTCTTGTCCTTGTTTGGCTTGGAGAAGGGCAGCACGGTCGCCGTTTTCCAGATCTCAGGGAAATGTCCGATGGTCAGGCAGGCATTGAACAGTTTGGTGATGAAGATGATGGCTTTCTGAGGTAGATGTTTCAGTAGGATGTTATGTATTTGATCGCTTCCCGGCGCCTTATTTGTTTTCAATCGCCTGATAATGACGGCTACTTCGCTCGGTGTGCTGAAGTGGATATCGGCGGCGTTCGTCTGCTCGGCTTGTTCGAGGTTTCGTAGAGACTCTTCTACTAGTCGATCCGTTTCCGGGTCCGATAGGCCGTCCGTGGCTGCGTAGGCTCTCTCAAATCCATCGGCGAGCGCGTTTGCTTTTTCTTCGAGTGAAAGTGCCAGCCCTGATCCGTCTTGCTTCTCTAGCGGGGGAATCGCGTGATCCTCGTGTCTCAGCGCTTTTGCCATTTTCCATAGGCTGTTGTCCTTTGGCGTGAGTGACGTAACTTTCTTCGTCCAAAGTTCGCGTCTGAGGTCGGTGATCTCTTGCTTGATTTCCCGCTGTAGTGTGTTGTAGGCCGTTTTGAAGTAGCCGTCGCGCGTGTGATGGTAGATGCGTCGCAGGCGATTTTTCTCCTTAATGAGCGATAAGACGTGCTCGGGAAGCTTGATCGTGAATGTCTGTTCGTCTTTGAGGGGGATGAAAGTGTCTTGTGCAATTTGGATGATTTCGGTCAGAGTGCTTGCGGCTTCGTCGATCTCTTCCTTTGAGCGCAGAGTTGCCGACGTGAGATGTATCCGTTCGTTAATCTCTTTTTTGAATCCTTCCCAGTCGGCGTCCTTGTAGTTTCGCCGCTTTCTGGGGCTCCTTGAAGTCGTTCCTCCTATACTGAAGCTCACGGGCAGGTGGTCCGACGACAGTTCGTCCAGCGTGCGCAATGGCGAGATGGTCTTGGCGTTCTTCTCAAGTACTATATCCAGAGTACTTGGGTACATTGCGTGTGCTGAGTGGTAAGTCGGTTTGTCCGGCGCCATTATCGTGTAGTTGTGCGTCTGCATATGTGAAAAGAGCGTTTTCCCATTCGCGTTGCCTCTGTAGTTGTTCCAATAATTGTGCTTGGCGTTCAGATCTCCTCCTAGAATGACAATAGGGCGCAAATTAAGTAATTTATCGAGATCTTCTCTAACCAGTAGGTTGGGATGGTTGCAGTAGGCGGCGATGATAGTATGCGCTCTATCCTCTATGGTGACTTCGATAATCGTGGCTTCAGTATGCTTCAACTTCGGAGTAGGGATTCTTGTAGATGTAATGGTTTGACGAACGAATATGGCGGTGCCTCCGCCTGCGCCCTCTTGTCGGTCGTCTCGGTGTACTTCGAAGCCGGGCACTCTCAGGGGAATGTCGGGTTTGAGATGAGTTTCTGTAATGAGAAAAATGTCAATGTTAGTATTGTTTGCCAGAGCGAGCAATTCGTCAATTTTGAAACGGATGCTGTGGGCATTCCACAGGAGGACGTTCACCATCTGGGGATCAGACATTGATGGTGGACGTGATGAGATCCATCAGGATCCATGCCCTCTCCAACTCGTTGGAGCCAGCTGCGGCCAACTGCGGTTGCACCCGTCTCAATCCCTGTAGCAGGGCCAACATCAGTTGTGCGTCTCCTGCGCCGGTGTATGCCTCTCCTGCGGGCTTCTGCGTGCGGGACTGCGTATGGGGCTGCGAGCGGGGCTGCTCCTCGTGCTGCTCCTCACGCTGCTCCTCGCGCTGTTGGGAGGCCGTGTTTCCGCGGGCCACGTTGGCCCAGCTGCGTCCGTCGGTCCTCGAGGTCTGCTGGGCATGTGGCCCGCTGGTTCCTGGTGCTTGGCGCCGGTTCTGTCGCTGGTGCTGCTGTAGCGAAGCGACGTAGGCTATCCTCTTCGGGCAGCCCCTGTAGTTGGCGGGATGGGGGCCTCCGCAGTTGCAGCACGCGGCGGGCTCGTCCCTGGTGGTCTTGGGGCACTCGGCGGAGGCGTGCTCCACTAGACATTTCACACACCTCGCGGTGTGTGAGCAGTTGCGGGACCCGTGCCCGAAGTCCTGGCAGCGGTAGCACTGTGTCCCGTGCTGCAGGTGGTTGCTTCGGTGTTTTTGCAGGCGGATCCTGCAGTGGCATAAGTATTTGACAGCCGCCCTCAGCTGGCCCATGTTCACTTCCTTATTGAAGGTGGCCAGGTATATCGGATATTCTGCTGCGGCGGTCGTCATCCTGACGACTTTCACCGGGGGGAAGCCTTGTTCAGTAAGATCCGCTGCGATCTCCTCCGTCTCGATGTTTGGCAGGCCCTTGATGACCGCCTTTTTGAGCTTTTCCGCCTCCGCTGTGTAGGTGTGGAAGCCACGCGCCTCCGCACGCAGCCCGTTGGTAAGGGCACGGTGGTCCGTCATGCTGTGAACGATGATGTTCACTTTTCCGCCCGATCTGTACTGCACTTTAAATTTAGAGTGCCCGATGTGGCCCTGCACCGCTGTGGTGACCTGCCCGTGTGAGAGTGTCCCCAGGGTCATCACGACCGGGGGAACACGGTCCTTCCTGGCGGCGCTCGTGGTACCTGTGGAAGAGTGAGAAAAGTTATTAATATTTTGGCGCTTTGGTTGCGACGCGCCGCCGCCTTCTGTTACTTCAGTTAAGTTACCAAACCGGTTGCCGATTACAACCGGTTTCGATTGCTGCGGTGAAAGGGGCCTCTTCACTGTGTTGGTCGGCCTAGTCCATCCTTCTTCCTGGCGGGTCATCTCCATCTCTTGGGCGGGCTGCTGGAATCTGGGGGGCGGCACATAGCCCGAAGCTGGGCCTATTGGGGGGCGGCTGGACCCGGCTGCAGGGGCGGTCTCAGGCATCTTGGGGGGGCGGTAGGGGGATGGCTGCCGGCTTCGTCCTCGGGTCAGCTGTGTGGGGTAGCAGTGGCTGTTCTGGTTGGGAGGCTGGGACCTTGATGGTCCCAGTTTTGGTCCGGTATTGATCGAAGAGCCGCGCGGGGATCATCCGCACGGCAGGTGTCCTGTATTTTCTCTTGATAATTGTTGGGGTCTTGTGTTCTTCCTCTCTCGGTGGGGCCAGGTCGTCTTTCTTCTTCTTCTTCTTCTTTGCCTTGAGAAAGGCAGTTGGCGGCGCGGTGGCCTAGGCAGTGAGCCGGACGGGGTCCGGCCGGCTACCAAGTTAGCAGGTGTCTGGCCGTGTAAACACGAGCCAGACAGAGCGGTTCGGGAGCGAAAAAATCTGTTGTCACAGAAGCGACTGTCGCTGGCGGCAGTCACTGAGCGAATCCCGTGTGAAAAACCACTTTCGGATACGCTTTACCTTACTTTTAAAGCGGTTCGGCGCTAAGCGGTGGTCTCGCGCAAAAAGGTGCTCCGACCCTCTTTCAGCCCGCGCGGGAGCGAGTACCCGCGCGGGCTGTAGAATCCGCGGGGGGAGGGTCGGGTCCGACCGTTCTACGCGCGCTCGCAGAGAACGTGAATGGACGGTCGGCCGGTGAAAAATTAATTTCACTCCAAGACTCGCTTTATCGAGTCTACTATTCCGCTATCGAAGCAGTTCGCAACCACACAACCCCCCCGCATCATGTCAGGCCGCGGTAAAGGAGGCAAAGTGAAGGGAAAGGCAAAGTCCCGCTCTAACCGCGCCGGACTCCAGTTCCCCGTCGGACGTATTCACCGCCTGCTGAGAAAAGGCAACTACGCCGAGAGAGTGGGAGCTGGTGCTCCCGTCTATCTGGCCGCCGTCATGGAGTACCTAGCAGCTGAGGTGCTGGAGCTGGCCGGAAACGCGGCTAGGGACAATAAAAAGACCAGGATCATCCCCCGCCATCTGCAGTTGGCCATCCGAAACGACGAAGAGCTGAACAAGCTGCTCTCCGGAGTGACAATCGCTCAGGGAGGTGTTTTGCCCAACATTCAGGCCGTTCTATTGCCCAAGAAGACGGAGAAAAAGGCGTAATTTTGACAGCGACAAACGACACTCAAACATCAAATAAACACCACACCAACCGCATGACGTGATTCATCAATTAAAAAAAGGCCCTTCTTAGGGCCGCCAATTTTTCATTATTTTAAAAGTCGTTACTTTGAATGGTCCTTCGAGCCGGATTATATTAATATTACTATATCTCCTATAATAATAATAATCTTCTAGGCCTTATAACAATACCCTTTTTGTGTATGTGTACCAATATTCTATGAATGCATTATCGGCGAAAAGTGACCACGCTCCCGCGTACGAGTCGTCGCATCATTCATTCATCCCCTTATTTACTACCCGTATTTGACTTAGATTGAACCAGAGTTAGTCAATGAGTGAGTAATAATTGTAATGTTGGGAAAGTTGACATTTTTATTGGGTTTAGTATTATTATTATACTATACCCACTCTCGGCCGTTTTATGACTGTCCGTTCGAGACATTTTACAATACTTTCACACATTTGGTATTTACGAATATTCATTCAAGACGTTTTACGATACTCACTACCCTTTTATGACCTGACCATATAATAATAGCGTATTCCAGAATGCAACCAGTGGTGGTGGTGCAATGCATATTTATTTATAAATACATTAAAAAAAAAAAAAATGTATTTATCCGGCTCGAAGGACCATTATAAAAAAAAAATAAAAAAAAAAAAGACTTTTAAAATAATGCAACCAGTGGTGGTGGTGGTGGTGCAATGCATATTCATTAATTTATAAATACATAAAAAAAAAAAAATTATTTATCCGGCTCGAAGGACCATTATAAAAAAAAAAAAAAAAAGACTTTTAAAATAATGCAACCAGTGGTGGTGGTGGTGGTGCAATGCATATTCATTAATTTATAAATACAAAAAAAAAAAAAAAAATTATTTATCCGGCTCGAAGGACCATTATGAAAAAAAAAAAAAAAAAAAAAAAAAAAAAACGACTTTTAAAATAATGCAACCAGTGGTGGTGGTGGTGGTGCAATGCATATTCATTTATAAATAAATTAAAAAAAAAAATTATTTATCCGGCTCGAAGGACCATTATAAAAAAAAAAAAAAAAAAAACGACCTTTAAAATAATAAAAAATTGAATATTGGTATACATACACAAAAAGGGTATCGTTATAAGGCCTAGAAGATTATTATTATAGGAGATATAGTAATATTAATATAATCCGGCTCGAAGGACCGTTCAAAGAAATAAACGACTTTAAAAATAAAATTTAAAAAAAACGATGGATATGGGTGATTGCTCGAGTCATTTTCGAAAGAGTAATTTGCAATAGAACCTTTTGCGGCCCTGATAAGGGCCATTTTGTTTGACGTTTCGCGTCGATTGGAATGGTGAGATGCTGTTGATTCGTTTGTTTCGATCTTCGAGCCGACTATTACTGGTGGCGGTGATAGTGACCGACTGATTGCTGGTTGATAGTGACGGGCTTAAGCACGCTCGCCTCGGATGCGTCTCGCTAGCTGGATGTCCTTGGGCATGATGGTGACGCGCTTGGCGTGGATCGCGCACAGGTTGGTGTCCTCGAAGAGGCCGACCAGATAGGCTTCGCTTGCTTCCTGCAGGGCCATAACAGCCGAGCTCTGGAATCGCAGGTCGGTCTTGAAGTCCTGGGCGATCTCGCGCACCAGCCGCTGGAAGGGCAGCTTGCGGATCAGCAGCTCGGTGCTCTTTTGGTAGCGGCGGATCTCACGGAGTGCGACGGTTCCGGGCCTGTAGCGATGGGGCTTTTTCACACCTCCGGTTGCGGGCGCGCTTTTTCTCGCGGCCTTCGTGGCCAGCTGCTTCCTGGGAGCCTTGCCTCCGGTCGATTTGCGGGCGGTTTGCTTTGTACGAGCCATGGCTTGGGCTGAGAAGTGTTCTGAAATATGTTACAGTGATCCGAAATTTGTGCAATCACCCTATTTATAGTAAAGTACGGTGCGATGCCATTGGTCGCTTTGGGAGTGAGTCACTTGCGGCGCGTGGCCATTATTATTTTTCTATCCCGAGAATAGGAATAATTTAACTAAACTAATAACAAAAGCCTTTGACACCGTAAGTCATGAAATACTGATTAAAAAAACAAAAAAAAACAAAACAAAACAAAACAAAAAAAAAACAAAAAAAAAACAAAAAAAAAATAAATAAATAAACAAAACAGGTGTAACCGATCCAGCTATTAAACTAATAAAATCCTATCTGTCCAACAGAAAACACTGTGTTAACATAGGAGATAAAAACAGTCAACTCGAGAGTATAAACTACGGAGTTCCACAAGAAACAATGCTGGGGCCACTTTTATTCCAAATATACATAAATGACATCTGTCAGCTAAAACTACATGGTGAAATTTTCTTATACGCAGATGACACGGCAATTTTTTTTTTTTTTTTTTACTTCGGCAACGATTGGCTAATACAAAATAATGATTTTTATGAATGAACCATTTAAATAGAAGAAGAAGAAGACGGTGAAAACGAAATTTAGTCCTCGTTTTCTTTTCATCAGGCCAACCGTCACAAGGCCAGTCTGCAATGCGAGCGGGGGGTGACATCGTCGGTTTTGTCGGAGAATATATATTAAAACGAATTGCGCTATCAGACAATCCTACAAGTCAAGAAATAGCCATCAATCAAATAGGGCTCATTCGACCCATTCTCAATCGTATAATAACCAAGCTAGCCAACAATACAGGCTAGACAGGGGATCTGCCCCCGCCCAAGAGTCCCAACAACAGTTGCCCCCCTTAGACCCAATCCATAAAAAAGCCCTCGAAGAGCAACTTGAATTCATCAAATTAACGATTAAAAACGCCACCGACGAGATGTTTAAAATTGAAGCCACATTAAGAAATCATAATGTCTAGACACCAAAATATAATAGTCAACCTGCAAACAGCCTATTGGAACGCCAATGGCTCTGTCCTCTCCCACAAAGAGGAAATAATTGATTTTCTTAAAGAATACAACATTGACGTATTCTTCATTAATGAAACATGGCTCAAACCATCTAAGAAATTTAATTTACCTAATTATATCACGTACCGGGATGACAGGTTAACCAATAAATGCGGCGGCACGGCTATTTTAGTCAAAAATAATATTGACCACCGTCTAGCACATTCATTCTCTAGTATCAACATTGAATCCACCTCGGTAGTAGTAAATACATCTTCCGGACCACTTAAACTCATCTCCGTTTATGCACCACCGAAACGCCCACTGATCCCGTCCGAACTGGACAGTTTATTAGAAGAAAATGTTCCCACCATTTTAGCCGGGGACATGAACGCTAAACACGGATCGTGGCATAGCCTACATTCAAACCTAAAAGGTAACGTGCTGGCAAAATACGCGAGCACGAAATCAATTGTAGTAGACGCTCCGGACGTACCAACGCTACACCATGCTAACGGTATTCCGGACGTGATAGACATAGTGATCTTAAAAGAAACTAATCATTTGCACTCTTTAAAAGTAGTTAAAAAACTATCCTCCGACCACGATCCAGTTCTTCTAACATTAACAGGAGGCTCTAATCCCTTGGTCCCCCTCGTGCCTATAAAGAAAAAAATTAATTGGAAAAAATTCAGCGATTTATTAGAAAATAAAATCACAATACCGACATCAATACCTGACGAATTAGCCCTAAATACCGCCACCTCCGACCTAATTAAATGCCTAAAATCTTGTATTAACGAAGCGTCAACAGCGATTACCATAAAAGATAACTCAGCTAAATACGGTATTCCCGAAGAGATCAAAGATCTTATTAGGGAAAAAAACCAAGTGCGTAAGGAGTGGCAAAGTTCATTTAATCCCATCGTTAAACAACATTTAAATAGACTAAATAGAGAAGTACGCGAAGCACTATATGATTACCGAAATGAGCGTTGGAACGTATTCATATCCTCCCTCGAAGATGACAGAGATGCCTACTGGAAACTCTCCAAAGCACTCAGACGTCCAGCAACAAAAATAGCTCCGCTTCAAGGCCCAAACGGTAAAGTTTTTTCTGCAGCAGACAAGGCAGAAGCCTTCGCAGATAGCCTTGAAGCACAATTCACTCCTAACACGGAACACGATGACCCAGCCTTCGTAGCTAAGGTGGATTCTAAAGTAGAAGCAATATTAAATCTCGACCCCCAGGACCCGCCCATTAATGCCACACCTCCGGATGAAATAATAAAAATAATCAAGGGTCTAAAAAAGAAGAAAGCGGCCGGTCCTGACGGTATATCTAACAAAATTCTCAAATGCCTACCGAAAAAGGGCATCTGCGCCCTGACTGCCATCTGCAATGCAGCGCTTAGACTGCGTTGCTTTCCAAAGGACTTCAAAGAAGCTGATGTTATATTAATTCCGAAACCAGGCAAGGATCCATTATTAACGGAGAACCATAGGCCGATAAGTCTCCTTCCTTGCTTGGGTAAAGTCCTGGAAAAAGTAATCCTTGTAAGATTAAATGAAATCACAAACAAATGTAAATTCTTGCCAGACTTTCAGCATGGGTTTCGAGCTGGTCATTCAACCACTCATCAACTCCTCCGTGTCGTGGAACACATCACGGAGGGCTTCAATACAAAGAAAAAAACAGTAATACTCTCTCTAGACGTTAGTAAGGCGTTCGACAAAGTCTGGCATAACGGCCTCATATATAAAATGTACTGTCTAGGATATCCACTTAGAATCATCCAACTTATAAATAGTTTCCTGAGAAATCGTTCATTTAAAGTAAAAATAGATAATATTTTCTCCACTACTCGTCCCCTGTCAGCTGGGGTCCCGCAAGGCAGCCAACTCTCCCCGTCTTTATACAACATTTATTCGAGTGACATTCCTAAACCAATAGATCACAATATCATGATAACCCAATTCGCTGATGACACAAACATCATCTCGAGTTCAACTGTCGAGGCCACTGCTACACGCCGCGTACAGAAACAAGCCACTCTCACAGAAAAGTGGTGTAAAAAGTGGAGAATCTCTATCAATCCGACCAAAAGTGTCGCGACCGTGTTCCACAAAACACGGCCTAAACGACCCCCTTTCATTAAACTGTTTGGGAAAAATGTTCCATGGGAATCATCATTAAAATACCTCGGTGTCACTCTAGATTATAAACTAACGTGGAAAAAACATATAGAAGAAAAAAGAAAAGCTGCAAATCGTTATCTATCATCCCTATATCCCATGATGTGTAGAAATAGCCGTCTATCTACAGACAATAAATTACTGCTTTATAAGACAACCATCAGATCATGTTTTTCATACGGTTGCCCAATCTGGGGTTATGCAGCAAAAACCCATATTGATAAACTTCAAGTCTTTCAAAATAAATGCATTAGACTCGCCTTAAATGCTCCTCACTGGAGTAGAATATCTACTCTCCACAATGAATCCAACGTCCCGTTGGTTAAAGACCTTATCTTTGCACAGGCTACTAGGTTTTTCGCTGGCCTAGATAGTCACTCTAATCCCACTATAAACTCTCTCGCTAAATACAGTGAGAATGATCACTTTAAATATAAAAAACCCAAATCTGTCTTACGTAGAGATTAATAATTTACGTATAGAATATTCCTGCATAAAGCCGCAGTAAAATAAAACTTTCATTTCTCGAAAACTCATTAACATTAAAAACCATGTAAAGCATCATTAGATAATCCTTTTATAAATATGTTAGAGCAAGTAAACTTCGGTTTAGGTACTCTGAAAAATAAATAAATCCAAAGTCCAAAGTCCAAAGTATCAGACAATCCAGTGACTGCCGCCAGCGACAGTCGCTTCTGTGACAACAGATTTTTTCGCTCCCGAACCGCTCTGTCTGGCTCGTGTTTACACGGCCAGACACCTGCTATTTGTCAGCCGGCCGGACTCCGACCGGCTCACTGCCTAGGCCACCGCGCCGCCAACTGCCTTTTTCAAGGCAAAGAAGAACAAGAAGGACGACCTGGCCCCACCGAGAAAAGAAGCCCCCAAGAACACCCCCGCAATCCTAAAGCGGAAATACAAAACACCGGCCGTGCGGATGATTCCCGCGCGGCACCTTTCTGCCATCCCTGAAGACTCCACCACCTACCGGACAAAGACTGGGACCATCAAGGTCCCCAACTCCCAACCACTGCAGCCCCATCCCGCTGACCCGAGGACGAAGCCGGCAGCCATCCCCCTACCGCCCCCGAAGATGCCCGAGACCGCCACCGCAGCCGGGCCCAGCCGCCCTCCAGTAGGCCCAGCTTCAGGCTACGTTCCACCCCCCAGATTCCAGCCCCTTCAGGACATGGAGATAACAAGAGAGGAGGAAGGTTGGACGAGGCCGACCAACCCCATCAAGAGGCCAGGATCCCCGCAGGAACCCCGGGCGGTTGTTGTCGGCAACCGCTTCGGCAACTTGAGGGAAGTATCCGAAGGCGGCGGCGCGTCGCAGGCGAAACGCGCAAATAATAACTCATTTACTTCCTCCACAGGTACCACGGGCGCCGCCAGGAAGGACCGCGTCCCCCCAGTCGTGATGACCCTGGGGACCCTATCGCATGGACAGGTAACCTCAGCGGTGCAGGGCCACATCGGGCACCTGCGTTTCGAGATCCGGTACAGACCAGGGGGAAAGGTCAACATCCTCCTGCAGAGCATGGCGGATCACCGCGCCCTCACCAACGGGCTGCGAGCGGAAGCACGCGGCTTCCATACCTACACGGCGGAGGCAGACAAGATGAAGAAGGCAGTGATAAAGGGCCTGCCTAACGTGGCTACGGAGGAAATAGCCGAAGACCTTACGAGCCAAGGCTTCGCCCCCGTCAAGGTCACCAAGATGACGACCACCACGGCCGAGTACCCAATGTACTTGGTCCACTTCAACAAGGAAGTTAACATGGGCCAGCTGAGGGCGGCCGTCAAATACCTATGCCACTGCAGGATCCGCCTGCAAAAACATCGCAGCAACCACTTGCAGCACGGGACACAGTGCTACCGCTGCCAGAACTTCGGGCACGGGTCCCGCAACTGCTCACACACCGCAAGGTGTGTGAAATGCCTAGTGGAGCACGCCTCCGCCGAGTGCCCCAAGACCACCAGGGATGAGCCCGCCGCGTGCTGCAACTGCGGAGGCCCCCATCCCGCCAACTATAGGGGCTGCCCGAAGAGGGTGGCATACGTCGCCTCACTGCAACAACACCAGCGACAGCTCCGCCGGGAGGCGCCAGGAGGCAGGACAGAGGCGCCAGGAAGCAGGACACATCCTCATGCGCATCAGACGACGAGGAATGATGGACGCACCTGGGCCCAAGTAGCCGGAGGAGCCTCAGGCCCCCAACAGCGCGAGGAGCAGCCCCGCTCGCAGCCCCGCACGCAGCAGCCCGCAGGAGAGGCATACACCGGCGCAGGAGACGCACAACTGATGATGGCCCTGCTACAGGGATTGAGACGGGTGCAACCGCAGTTGGCCGCAGCCGGATCCAACGAGTTGGAGAGGGCATGGATCCTGATGGATCTCATCACGTCCACCATCAATGTCTAATCCCCAGATGGTGAACGTCCTCCTGTGGAATGCCCACAGCATCCGTTTTAAAATTGACGAATTGCTCGCTCTGGCAAACAATACTAACATTGACATTTTTCTCATTACAGAAACTCATCTTAAAACCGACATTCCCTTGAGAGTGCCCGGCTTCGAAGTACACCGAGACGACCGACCGGAGGGCGCAGGCGGAGGCACCGCCATATTCGTTCGTCAAACCATTACATCTACAAGAATCCCTACTCCGAAGTTGAAGCATACTGAAGCCACGATTATCGAAGTCACCATAGAGGATAGAGCGCATACCATCATCGCCGCCTACTGCAACCATCCCAACCTACTGGTTAGAGAAGATCTCGATAAATTACTTAATTTGCGCCCTATTGTCATTCTAGGAGGAGATCTGAACGCCAAGCACAATTATTGGAACAACTACAGAGGCAACGCGAATGGGAAAACGCTCTTTTCACATATGCAGACGCACAACTACACGATAATGGCGCCGGACAAACCGACTTACCACTCAGCACGCGCAATGTACCCAAGTACTCTGGATATCGTACTTGAGAAGAACGCCAAGACCATCTCGCCATTGCGCACGCTGGACGAACTATCGTCGGACCACCTGCCCGTGAGCTTCAGTATAGGAGGAACGACTTCAAGGAGCCCCAGAAAGCGGCGAAACTACAAGGACGCCGACTGGGAAGGATTCAAAAAAGAGATTAACGAACGGATACATCTCACGTCGGCAACTCTGCGCTCAAAGGAAGAGATCGACGAAGCCGCAAGCACTCTGACCGAAATCATCCAAATTGCACAAGACACTTTCATCCCCCTCAAAGACGAACAGACATACACGATCAAGCTTCCCGAGCACGTCTTATCGCTCATTAAGGAGAAAAATCGCCTGCGACGCATCTACCATCACACGCGCGACGGCTACTTCAAAACGGCCTACAACACTCTACAGCGGGAAATCAAGCAGGAGATCACCGACCTCAGACGCGAACTTTGGACGAAGAAAGTTACGTCACTCACGCCAAAGGACAACAGCCTATGGAAAATGGCAAAAGCGCTGAGACACGAGGATCACGCGATTCCCCCGCTAGAGAAGCTAGACGGATCAGGGTTGGCACTTTCACTCGAAGAAAAAGCAAACGCGCTCGCCGATGGATTCGAGAGAGCCTACGCAGCCACGGACGGCCTATCGGACCCGGAAACGGATCGACTAGTAGAAGAGTCTCTAAGAAACCTCGAACAAGCCGAGCAGACGAACGCCGCCGATATTCACTTCAGCACACCGAGCGAAGTAGCCGTCATTATCAGGCGATTGAAGACAAATAAGGCGCCGGGAAGCGATCAAATACATAACATCCTACTGAAACATCTACCTCAGAAAGCCATCATCTTCATCACCAAGCTGTTCAATGCCTGCCTCACCATCGGACATTTCCCCGAGATCTGGAAAACGGCGACCGTGCTGCCCTTTTCCAAGCCAAATAAGGACAAGAAGCAGCCGACAAACTACCGGCCGATTAGCCTACTCTCCACGCTGAGCAAGGTATTTGAACAGGTGATACTCAACAGACTTTTACCACACCACGAAGACACTTTGCCAGACGAACAATTCGGATTCAGGAAAAGGCATTCCACCACCCATCAGCTATCCAGAGTAACGGAATTCATCGCGAGAAGATTCAACGAAAATCGCTACACCGCCGCTGCATTGCTAGACTTGGAAAAGGCATTTGACACCGTTTGGATCAAAGGGCTCCTGCACAAACTACACAGACTGAACACGCCCATATACCTAACGAGAGTGATACAAGAATACCTCAAGAACAGATCCTTCCAAGTCTTCATCAGGAACGCGCTGTCGACACTACGTGAGATTCCAAAAGGCGTGCCACAGGGAAGTCTACTGGGACCTCACCTCTTCAACATCTTCACGCACGACATCCCCCATGACGAGAGATGCAACCTTTCCATCTACGCAGACGACGTCAAACTTTACGTTTCCTCGACGCAAGCAGACATGGCAGCCATATACCTACAGAGGGCGCTCGACGCACTCGTAGAGTTCTACAAAAAATGGCGACTCAAACTGAACGAGGCGAAGACCGAAGTCATAATGTACTCGAGGAAAAATAAAATAAGAACACCAGACGTCAACATCGAAATGGGAGGACACGTCCTAGAATGGAAAGATGAGGTCGTCTACCTGGGCCTCACAATGGACTCACGTCTCAACTGGAAATCTCACGTAGCCAAGATGCACGTGAAAGCCAGAAAGGCAGTCGGCGCGATGAAGCCAATCTTCAACAGAAGAAGTCCGCTACTTCCCAGAACCAAACTCCTGATCTACTATTCGCTCATTCGACCGGTACTGACTCATGCTATCCCCGTGTGGGGCAGCATCTCTCACTCTGACCACACAAAACTACAGACTTTACAAAATCTCTGCATTAAAATCACTTACAACACAAGACTCAGAACAAACTTGAAAAGACTACATGCAAGAGAAGAAATACCGACCTTATTTGAATACACACACAGACTGACCGACCGATTTTACAAGTCACTTCAACATAGTAAAAATAAACTCATCAGAGAAATCGGTCAATACAATGCACCTAGCGATCTCCCTTTCAGGTACAAACACAGACTACCCAAACATATTCTGATGGACCTTAATCACATTTGGCACAATCCCGAATCAGACGCGGATGACTGAGCGATCGGTAGGTATTCCCAATCACCAGACCCCTCCCCACAACTTATGTCTATATATCTATGTATATATTTATATAATAATATTTATTTTATCTATATGTATGTAAGTTTATCCTAAAAATTCCCATAAAGTATATATCACATAAAAACAGACACCCACACCCATCACC